>PIJE02001862.1:45000-55000 GCA_002895965.2 Coryphaenoides rupestris | reverse complement strand
GCGTTGCACGCTGTGTTGTATCTGTTGACCGTACCCATCGAAGCAAAGCCTCGGCTCTGCCACGGTCAAACCCGGCCTCTCCCCGTGTACGGTGACGTGAGTCCCGCTGAATTCATCACCCCAGCCGTCAGTGTGTCTCTCTTTTGCGGTCGAATCCCAGCCAGAGCCAGCGCTGTCACCGTCACGTGGTTGCATGCATGGAGACCATTGTCGATGTTAGCGTTGATGTACAGTCGCTAATATATGACGCTTGTCGTCTGAACCGCCGATATGGCGCCGATGACATGATCGCTCATGATCCGCTGTTGAACGGAGGTGTTCCTCCGTGTATTTAAACACCCTCTGTCGGCTAATCTGGTGAAAAGACCTGTCCTCTGTAATTGGTGGAGCGGGAAAACGTTTTGGTGCTTTAATTAAACGACATTAAGGAGACGGATGATGTTGGGGGGGAGGGGGGGGTATAGTCATTTGCTGTGTGGCAGTGGTCAATCACTCGGTCGATACGTATATTGGCGGAAAAAATCAACAATGGATTCTAGAGATCTCTCACACACACACACACACACACACGCGCGCACAAACACGCGCGCACACACCAGAGCTCCACTCTGTGTTATTGATTAGCCCTTAAGTCCAGGAGGGAACCATACCTGCAAGAATAACACCGTCATTATGTCTCTACTGCTGTGTTTTAACCGGGCGCGGTGGCCACACACACACACACACACACACACACACACACACACACACACACACACACGCACGCACGCACGCACGGACACACACACACACACACACACACACACACACACACATATGCTTTGCTGTACGACGGTCTCCCGTCTTTCTCGTCAAATGTCCACCTCATTTTTGTCGCCTCCGCTTTCTGTAGTTATTTTTGGAAGGTAACAGCCGTCCCGTAAAATGTGTTATTATTTTTCACTCTGAGGTAGAACAGTTAGCCTTGAGTTGTTTTTATTTTTTAAGAAATCCAACTCTTGTACGACTTCACAATCGCATTCAGAGCCGCCGTCTGGATGATGTCATCCTTGTTCCCTCCCAAAGTCTGATCTCCCCCCACCATCACCCCACTCCACTCACCTCTCCCGGTCACATCCTTCCCATTGCTGTCTGAAATAGGAAAGACTCAGCCTCTCTCTCTCTCTCTCTCGCTCTCTCTCCTCACACACACACACACACACACACGCGCACACACACACACACACACACACACACACACACACACACACACACACACAAACACATGCCGATGCTAGATGGTTGAGAGAAAGGGCTCAGGGCCTGAATGCATAAAATATCTCACATCGGCAATGTTCAGCCATTCTTTGGCTGTCTTGTTACATGCATAAACAGCTTGTTTGACTCTCTCGCAATTCGTTCCCGTGCACGTGGTTATTCGAACATAGTTTGTATTATATATTCGTTTTTTTTGCCCGTGTCCTCAAAAGCGACAAGATACGACGCGACATTGCATTCGGCGGAAGATAGGTGGTGCCAGTCAAAGCTACCGCGGGTTGCTGTTCTCTTGTCGGAAGCTAACAGGGTTGTGGTCTCTTCACTCCGAGGTCGGACTCGCTCTGGTGGCGGGTTGTCCCTGTGCTCGTTGTGGTGGTCAGTGAAGCCTGCTCACGAGCGTTGCTCGCTCACTCTCATCATCTAACCTCCTCACCTCACTCTGTCACTGTCATGGTCTCTGTCTTTGTGACACACACTCACACACACTCAATTCAATTCGAGAGAGATAACAAATCTCTCTCTTTGTCTCTCTCTCTTTGTCTCTCTCTCTCTCTCTCTATGTCGACAACACCATTCTTTTAGTGCTCACCCCACTCCTCTCCATCGCCATCGTCTTCATCTCCATTCTCCACGGGAGCCGCACCTTCATCCCTCACCATCGTCCCCATCCTCTTCCTCCTCTTCCTCCTCCTCCTCCTCGTCCTCCTCCTCTGTGAGCGTGGCACATCGGGAGGTGAGCCCGTGTGCATGACCGACAGAGGAGAGTCAAGTTATGCTTATCCCGCTGTTTGAAAAAGCTCCTCTTGTATTCCGCAAAACTTTTGAAATGCATGGACACGCACACACACACACACACACACACACACACACACAGAAATACTCATTATCATCTCATTTGACAACGATATGCCTTCTTTGCATAAGAAAGGGAAAAAAATGGCAACCCCATTGATGGAATGTATTATTTTCTCAAAGCCGCGTCTCTGTCTCATTATGAGTGTAACGTAGCAGCCTGAGCCTGAGAGGAACGGCTCCTGCGGTAATGAGATATAGAGAGAGGAAGCTCTTATTATAAACCATTGTGCTTTCTTAACAACTCAAGCAGCAAAGGGAATAATGGATGGATCCTGTGTGTGTGTGTGTGTGTGTGTGTGTGTGTGTGTGTGTGTGTGTGTGTGTGTGTGTGTGTGTGTGTGTGGATCCACGCATGTCTCATGTTTCCAAGTGTGGAAACTGAGTCGAGTGAGCGAGGGCATGCATGGCTATATACAGTATATATCGGTATTTATGAGTGTGTGTGCGTACGTACGCGTATGTGTGTGTGTGTGTGTGTGTGTGTGTGTGTGCGCATGTGTGTGTCTCTGTGTGCTGAGACTTATTGTGGTTCACCCCCACGGCAATGAATGGAAAAACCAGCGCAGCCTCACGATGACTTACTGTATGTATGTGGCTGAAGACGTGATTGTTGACCAGGTACCTACCTGTCCCCGGTGCCTCCCCAGGCTTCCTGAGCACCGGAGACCAGGCGGCCAAGGGGAACTACGGGCTGCTGGACCAGATCCAGGCGCTGCGCTGGGTAAAGGAGAACATCGCGGCCTTCGGAGGAGACCCGGACCGGGTGACGGTGTTCGGCTCTGGGGCCGGAGCCTCCTGCGTTAGCCTGCTTACTCTGTCCCACTACTCTGAGGGTGGGACCAGCACCAACCACAGCAGCACGCACTGTCAAACATACCATATAATACAGTACAGTACAGTACAATACAATATAATACAATATAATACAATACAATGCAACAATACAGTACCATACGAAATCATACATTACAATTCAAAGTGCAATTCACTCCAGTACAATACCATGCAATACCAATAAATACAATAGAGACAAACAATAAAAACAGATAGATTGCAGTACAGTTAATTCAATACAACACAGTACAATGGCTCATATTTCGCCTCAACATATTGAATGCATTTCCACCCTTTAGTTACAGTCGACGTTACCGCATAACCTTGCTGTTTCATAGCCTTACCTCGACAGTATAGACAGTATATCTGCATTCGGGATATATAGTGAACAGTTCCTGCAGTTGCTGCTGATGCTGTGTGTGTGTGTGTGTGTGTGTGTGTGGGTTTGTTTCCAGTAATGGTGTTGTATGGTGTGTGTGTGTATATATGCATGCGTGTCGACATGTGCATCCATGAATGAAACGCCTCCCAGTGTGTGTGTGTGCTGGTCGTCCGCGCGTATCCCAGCATTCATGAAACTGTACACACGTATTCACGCTTTTATTCATGTGTGGGTGTGTCTGTGTGTGTGTGTGTGTGTGTGTGTGTGTGTGTGTGTGTGTGTGTGTGTGTGTTGTCGTGTGTTTGTGTGTCTGTGTTTTTGTGTGTGTGTGTGTGTGTGGTCATTGTGTGTATGTTGTCATGTGTGCGTGGATGTGTGTGTGTGTGTGTGTGTGTGTGTGTGTGTGTCTGTGTGTGTATGTTCACTGTGTGTGTGTGTGTGTGTTTGGACATTGTGTATGTGTGTGTGTGTGTGTGTGTGTGTGCATGCATGTGTGTGTGGTCATTTTGTGTCTGTGTGGTCATTCTGTGTGCGTTGTTGTGTGTGTGTGTGTGTCTGTGTGTATGTGTGTTTGTGTGTGTGTGTGTGTGTGTGTGTGGTCATTTTGTGTGTGTGTGGTCATTGTGTGTTTGTTGTGTGTATGTTGTGTGTATGTGTGTATGTATGTGTGTGTGTGTGTGTGTGTGTGTGTGTGTGTGTGTGTGTGTGTGTGTGTGTGTGTGTGTGCGTGTGCATGTGTGTGTGTGTGTGTGTGTGTGTGCACGTGCGTGCCACAGACCTGTTCCACCGAGCCATCATCCAGAGCGGCAGTGCTCTGGCCAGCTGGGCCGTCAACTACCAGCCCAGCAAGTACGCCCAGCAGCTGGGTGAGAGGGTGGGCTGCGGCATACACGACAGCACCCAATTGGTGGCCTGCCTCCAGGGGCGGAGTTACCGGGAGCTGGTGGAGCAGGCGGTCACGCCCGCCAAATACCACACGGCGTTCGCGCCCGTG
The DNA here is from genome assembly GCA_002895965.2 of Coryphaenoides rupestris. Lineage (NCBI taxonomy): Eukaryota > Metazoa > Chordata > Actinopteri > Gadiformes > Macrouridae > Coryphaenoides > Coryphaenoides rupestris. The sequence goes on along the minus strand of PIJE02001862.1, from coordinate 50,678 downwards.
ATCGACGGCGACGTGATCCCGGACGACCCCCAGATCCTGATGGAGCAGGGGGAGTTCCTCAACTACGACGTCATGCTGGGCGTCAACCAGGGCGAGGGCGTCAAGTTCGTGGAGGGCATCGTGGACTCGGAGGACGGCGTGACGGCTGAGGACTTTGACTTTGCCGTGTCGGACTTTGTGGACAGTTTGTACGGCTACCCCGAGGGCCGGGACACGCTGCGAGAGAGCATACGGTGGGTAACGTGGGTGCTCTGTTGGTGGGTGGGAAGGAATGAGTTCTTGGATGTGGTATCCTATGCCAGATAGATAGATCAATAGATTGATTTGTTGATTGGTGATCAATTGATCAATAGATGATTTGATTGACAGATTGATCGATTGGCTGACATTCCTAGCTGAACGATTGGTCCATGGCCAGTTATTGACTTGTATTTAGTCACTAGTTGGTTATTGACCCATGGGCTTGCCTTCCACAGGTTCATGTACACAGACTGGGCCGACCGGGACAACGCCGAGACCCGACGCAAGACCCTGGTGGCGCTGTTCACGGACCACCAGTGGGTGGCGCCGGCTGTGGCCACCGCCGACCTCCACGCCCAGTACGGCTCGCCCACCTACTTCTACTCCTTCTACCACCATTGCCAGAGTGACGCCACGCCCCCCTGGGCAGACTCCGCCCACGGCGACGAGGTGAGAGGAGAACCGGTCTGCCTGATAGATGGTTACATGCAGGAACGCAGGAAGCCGACAGAGCTTTATGGTGTAGGACAGGAAGCTGTGAGCCGTTGGTATTTTTGATGGTTCCTAGGGCCAAAGGATTGCTCAGTTATATAGGATTAGAACTATACATGCAATTTTAGATGATATAATAAGAAATATAAATGTTAAAAAGACTGACTTACCTAGACGACCAGGTCTCCCTTCCGTCCCCCTTTAACCTAAACACAACTATCTCCTCCTATTAAGTGTTACATGCTGTTGTGATCCATTGAGCCAACATGACATCCAGCAGAGAGCAGAGAGTTCCCCCCTGTGGTGACTCTTGGCCGGTTATGGGAGGTCGCAGCAGTTGGCTTTGGTAGGTCAACAGATCATCAGCGGTCGGAACCATTTGGCCAGGCTGTTCCTGACCGCATCGGGCAGCTATACAAATGAAAACACATAGCGGTTGAGGTAGCCTGTGTAGTCAGTGTGTGCGTGCGTTGGTGGCTAAGCAGCCTCACCGGGCCATAATCAGGCTAAATAAGGCTTTATAAAATCTGAAATCAACCCATATTCTAGCTTTAATTAATGCAATAAATATTGGGACGGCTTCTTGATTTGGACTATTCTCTCTTCTGTTCTTCCTGCTTTTATAAATTGCCAGTTTTGCTTCCCCAACAATAAAGTTTAGCAATGTCCACTTTGTTGGGTTCACCTTACTGTAACCGGCACCAAATACAAAAGCAGTTTTCGAGAAGATCTCATTAAACCCTTCAAATATCAATCCAAATTTATTAAACAGAGGGTTTAGTCTTAGACATTCTGTAAAACAGTGAAATAAGGATTCTGTGACATCACAGAAAGGGCATTTTTTTTCAACAGATGATTAATAACTGAAATAAAAGAATTAACAGCAATAGCTCCGTGTAAGATCCTCCACTGGAGGTCACCTGACCTTTTGTTGAGTGGAAGCTTATACAGGAGCCTCCACACTGGTTTAACTTCATCTGTTACCCCTAGCTTCCGTCTCCAAACAGTGTCTGTTCTTTCGTTCAATTTCTTTTTGTTTAGACCTGTAACACAGCATTTGTAAAATGTTTTGCCATTTGCTGTATACAAGTTTAGGTCTGTTGTTTTGTTCACTGTTGTCAAAATCCCCGATATACCCTCCAGTCTGAGCTTAAAAACATGTTCCAGGAAAGGATCATTCCTGTCAGGAATTTCTTTTTTACAATGGTAGTCCTGCAACAACACCAACTCTTCTTTGGTTAATTTTTTGCACAGCAATTTCACATATTTTTCTATTTGCCTAATTGATTTTTGAGCAAGAAAAGAGACTAGGACCTCAATCTCACAGAGTTCAGGTCCTGCAATGTCCACTAATTGTTTTAAAATTACAATGTTCTTATCCTGCAATCTTTGATTGCACATTCTTGAATGTTCAGGTGAGCTCCGTGGATCAGCGGTTCTTTTAAAAGCCAGAACAGTGAGATAGCTGGTTCAACTTTGGTCCATTGAAAACAGTTCAATGCTTTAAAAACTCCTTGATAAAATGGGGGTAGTCCACAGAGTTTAAAAGCATTAAAAATCCATTAAAAACAGAGATGTGTCCAGGCCCAGGCCAGCTGTCCTTCTTAGAATAGCACCTGCCACTCCTCTCCATACGAGGTCCATGGGTCCTGTCGGGTATCTCTGGACAAACTGGAGCCGGAAAGTAAGGCGGTGCCAGAGAGTGGAGGCTACCAAGTTGTTGGCAATCAGTGATCTCCCTCTGTACGATAACTGTGGGAGGATCCACTTTAATCTCCCTACTGTGCAGAGGAGCGTGCAGGGCGTGTAGCGGGAGGTGAGAGGATCGGGCGTGGAGGCGAGGACAGGTGAGCCGTAACACCTACGGTGGTAACCCTATGGTTATTTCATCTCCCAGGTGCACTCCCAAATATTTCAAGCCACCTCGAGATCTTCGAGATCAAACCACCCGGCAAAACAGGAAGACCATTCTTCCATTCACCTACTGCTAGGGATTCGCTTTTTTTCCAGTTGACTTTTGCCGCTGATATTTTTCAAAAGTTTTTTACTATCACTATAAGATCATCCGCATACGCAGATACAACTTGTCTTTCATTAAAATCGGGTACAACCATCCCTTCAGCCTCTAACTTTTCCAAAGGTATGGATGTTCAACCCGGTCAAATGCCTTTTCCTGGTCTATAGAAATGAGACCAGTATCTGAGCTCAAAGAACTGCAGACGGCCAAAATATCTTGAATTAACGACACATTGTCTACAATAGACCTACTAGGCACACAGTTTGGTCCCTATGGATGACCTGGTCCATCACGTCTCTCATCCTGTTGGACAGAGCTTTTGCTAGAATTGTATAATCTCTGCACAACAGTGAAACCGGACGCCAGTTTTTTATGTTCTGTAGGTCTCCTTTTTTTGGGAGTAGAGTTATGACTGCTCTTCTGCAGCTTAATGGCAATAATTTAGCATTAAAAACCAGTAAAAAGTCATTGCTCAACTCATCCCAAAAGGCCTTATAAAACTCTACTGGCAGTCCATCAACACCAGGGGCTTTACCTCCATGCTCTGTTGGGCAGCATATAGCTCGTCTACCACCGGGGGTTTCTCCAAATCCACATTAGATTCACTAGCCACCTGTGGTAGATCTTGGAGATACAAAGTGGTTCGGTCTGTGTTTTCTTCATACTCCATACTGTGCTATACAAACTGGAATAAAACTGCACCGCGTGTTTTGGCACCTTGGTCAGTGAGCTCTTCTCCTGTATTTGAGCACAGTGTATGGATCTGCTTGCTCCGGCCATTTCTCTTCTCAATAAAGAAGAAACATTTAGAAGGTGCATCCATTTTGTTTGCATTTAAGAAACGCGATCGGACCAGGGCTCCTTGGGCTCTGGTGCCTAGTAGGTCTTTAAGCGCATTTCTTTTGGATTTGAGGACTTCAATCTGTCCTCGATTTCCTGTAGACTCGACTAATCTTTGCAGTTCTACTATGTCAATCTCCAGATCATTAATAGATCTAGTCGTGTCCCGAGTGACATTGAGAGTATACTGTTGGCAAAGTTGTTTTATTTCCACCCTGCCACGATCCCACCACTGCCTAAGAGAGTTATAATCCTGTTTCCACAATCTAAAACATTGCCAAAAACAGATAAAAACATCTCTAAAATTAGCATCGAGCAATAATGCACTGTTAAAATGCCAGAAAGCGCCCTTGGGTTTAATGTTGGCTATTAAAACACTACAAACAACAAGACAGTGATCACTAAAACCAACAGGCATTATTTTACACGTTTTAAAAACGTTAAAATGATGTTTAAAACAATAGAACCTATCCAAACGTGCAGAAGACATCCCATTGTTTCTTACCTGAGACCATGTATACTGTCTTGTGTTATCATTCTTTCTTCTCCACCTGTCCACTAGCTCATGCCCTTGTACTCAGTGCAGTTTGGGATGCATTGTGCGGTTCTAAGTGATTCCTGTCTAAAATGTGGTTTTCAGTGCAATTAAAATCCCTTAAAACAGTGCTCATGACATTTAAAAAATTCACTCTTTCAGGGCCTCTAGTCGGTGCATATATGTTAATAAAAACCATATTGCACTTCTCGAACTTGGCTTTCGCCACCAAAGCCCGGCCTTCTAACCACATACAGTACCTCACAGAATGGGTGTTAAACGTCCTGGAGAAGAGGATCCCTGCCCCGGCGGTAGTGGAGCTCATGTGACTGAGGATCACCTCCCCTTCCCATCCTCTCTGCCAGTCGCTCATGTTAAAAGCATCACTGTGTGTTTCCTCATCTATTTTTGTCAAATTTAAAAGCTCAAACAACTGTGTCCTTCTGTTAATATCCGTTGCCCCATTAAGATTTAAAGCGCTCATTTTAAAATCATTCACAGAGCAATTGATAAAAAGTAGAAAACGCAATAATAAGAGATTAAAAAAGTTAAATCAAGTTGTTTCATTTACATCACTTTGTCTTTTATCTTCCGCACTATTTTCCTCAAACGGTATACATCCAGGTCAGTAAAAGAGTCCTTCCTTATGTGCGTGTCTCGTAAAATCAGTAATCAGTAAAACAGTCCTCCATCTGAGAAGTAATCTACACCTTTCATATTCTTGGTTTTCTGTCGGAACTGTTTTATTTTGCCGATGCTATAAGCCTGCCTTGTCTTGCCTTTCCTGGCTGCAGCTTCAGCATCAGACACGTCGCTATCACTGTCTGTCTGTGAGTCATCCCAACTATCAGAGTCTGGTTGTTCTGTTGTCTTCTTATCTGGCTCATTCTTTTTTTTGGTCTTACTGGTTGTATTTTTATTTGACTGTGAGCCATTACTGCCAGTGGACGTTTTTCTTTTTTTTTTTAGGAAACCTTAAACAGGTTTTCCTCCTCTGCCACGTCCATGTCATCACTGCCAGCCTTCCACAAGCACCTCGACACGTTCCTCTTCCACCTGCTCGCTAATCGCTATTTCCAGTTGTTGTTTCAGTTTCCTCCACTACCACACCACTTTGGTTGTCCACTTCAACTGTACCCTCTGTAACTCCTGACACGTCCTTCTCTTTATCCACCTTGTCCTGCACTGTAATGTTCTCAGCTGTCTGGTGTTCCGCTGGTCTGTGTTGGAGCGTCTTGCCCTTCTTTATACACTTCATCAGGGCACGCTCTGATCTGGTGGCCCTCCTTCCCACAACTAAAACATTTCAAGGCCTGGGAGGTTGCATGTATTAAATCATTAAATTCACCGTGTTTAATATTAAATGAAAGACTTAGATCTTCATTTGTTGTTTGGTGATCATGTACACCAGTCGTCTGTGTGGGACGGCGTGCTTCAATAACTGTCAATAACTGTCGCCGGCGCGATCTTAATGCCGTGTTTCCTCGGCATTCCTGATAAACTCCATACCGACACACACACACACACACACACACACACACACATACACACACA
>PIJE02001862.1:37500-42500 GCA_002895965.2 Coryphaenoides rupestris | reverse complement strand
ATAAATGGTGAGCCGCTGAGAGGTGCGGCTGCCATTCTGAATTTGAACTGGTGCTCGCCCTAGACTAATCGCATCCTAATGAGGCCGTATGTCCCTAGCGCATGCGCGCGCCTGTATTCCATGCCTACATACGCTCTAACCGACTTATTTAGGCTCCGCTGCCCATTCTGAGGTTTCCTGCGTCTTAATAGAAAGGTCTCTAATCGATATGCCGCTGTAATGTTTTCTTAGTTTGATGGTACTTTGTAAAAGTCCCCAGAAAGCCATGGTGGAGTTGTCTATGTTAGCCGGATCCTTACCTGTTAGCCACTGCCAAAGATTGCTGTCCTTCACCGTGATACTTTCGATTCACGATTGGCTTGGCCTCTCACACTTTTATTTTAGTTTTTGACGATAGGGAATTTGGTTGGGATGTGGGAGCTCCCGCCAGTCTATTAATTGATGGTTAAGATGCCCTAAAGTGTTGGCTGTGAAAGCTGGCAGGAGTTGGCAGAGTTTGATGACCTATCACATTATTTTAACATGTATACTATACCAAATATCTAAAATTTCCATAGTTCCCTTAATAGCCTAATCTGAGTGGTTTGTAGTATTCGTGTTAAGGTTTGTTAGTGTTGATGTGATGTGCCGACGTGTGATGTCTCCTAGAGACATTCAATATGTGGTGGTGGTTAAGAAGTTGGTGTTGGTACCTATGCTGATAGTTGTTGGTGTGTGATTGATGTGTGTTGTGTTGTTTAATATTTGGGTAATTTTGTTGCCTGTATGATGTGGAATGAAACGAAGAGGTTGTTTGAAAGCAGTGTTGGCGCGTGGATTAAAAACTATGGGAGCATTAAGCCAGCCGTATCAATTTGAAAGATGTAGTTATATCTTGTGAGCTGATGACAGTTTAGGTTAGGCATTATTTTTTTCATTTATATCCTACGCTCATTTGGCTAGCTTGTGTTTTTGGATGTTAGTTTAATCCTTTTGTGAGGGTGTAACGCTTGCTTGAGGCTTATTTCACAGGCAGTCAGGTTCAAGGGTTGTATAAATTTTGTATTGCTTAGGAGGTCCCACTATGGTGTCCTTAGCGTTTGTAATAGCGTTGGAGAAAAGAAGCGGTTGTATGTATAGTATTGTCTAAGCTACCGTATAATTACTAATTATGTAATCTCCTTTTCTGTTGTTGTCTTTGTGCGTTCTCCAAGATATTGGACAGAATGCTGAATGTGTCCTGTTCTATGGTCCTTTTTTCCTCTTTTTTTTGGTTATTTTTGTGTATTGTTGATTAGGTTATTGTTTGGCTATAATTAAAGCACAAGGTGCATGCGGTATGTAATATATTTCAGTGGTGATGGGTTGCATTTTGTGGACTGTTTATGTGGGCTTTTGTGCTCATTTCGTGCATCCATATATATCCTTGTATGTCTGATTCAAGAGTAGATGAGTGCTAACTGCCACGCGTAGTATGAAGGGAGGGTATAGCAAGGTAACATGCCGGTAATTTATGATAAATTAGTTCGAGATAGATCATATCATTTGTTGATTGCAAATTTTGTCGTTCTTTAATCTTCGTTCTCTTCACTGTATTTTCATCTCGTGACTGAACAGTCTCTCCCCATACTCTATAGAGGTTGACAGTTATATAGCGCGCCTCCACGTTTTTTTGCTCCCGCTTGCATATAAGGTCAAGCGTGCCCTCGAGGCAGCGTCGATAGAGAGAAGCAGAGCTGGATAAAGGAGAGACAGGTCTATACAATAAGCGCAAGAGATGTGAAAATAACAACATAAAACTGCCGCGTGACTTCACAAGAAGGCTTGCATCGTATCCAGCCAATGGCGCTATCTATTAAACTACTAGGATAAAAACAGCAAAACCCTGACTATTAGCCCAAGTTATGCAGACAGTGGCCTTTAAGGAGGCAAACATGTGTCATTAACTACACTAAGGTGGGAGCTGGTTTCTGCTCGTGTAGCCGATCTAGATAACTTCACAGTGCCTTGTTTATACTTCATGCCATCGCGTATAACGCTCCTTTAAAGTACGATGCGTGTACTAGCAACAACAGCCCTGCACTTCTTAGTAGACTGTAGCCTACGCTGGTCTACGCTGGAGTGGTAACTTTTGTGTCAAACCTGTAATTGGTCCATGGATTTAGATGTAGGGGCTGTCCAAGAGTGTAGGTAGAGGCGGTCTTACTGCTGATGTATTAGTTTTAAATATATTTAGCGGGGTGGTGCGCGATGGGTTTACACTTGTACCCATAGCGCTTCGATTCTTTGCAATCCGTCCTGATAAGGGAAATCCGCCGTGTACGTTCTTTAACAGTATATTCACCAAATCGACCTAATGTTAGTATTTTAAGTAAACTTTAAGTGTAATCAATATGTGGTTTACTTGTATTCGAGTACCATTTATAGATTGCATTTATGTTAGTAGGTATTAGTTATAGAATTCGATTTTTACTACCATATTGGATATTTTTAAAAATTGACATGAAAAAGTAACATAGACCTCGTCGTGTGCGGCCCATTGTGGATGTGTGGTGTGTGTGTGATGACTAGCTATAAGAAGTCATAGCCGAAATACCGGCTGACATAGCGTGAGTATGGTGTGAATGCTTTGACCCACACTTGTGACTCGATAGGTGTTTTGGTCTCAGCTGGGCTGCGTAGTTAGTCGATTTTATGAAATCCCATTTATTTCAAGTGTTATTAATATGACATACGTGTTGTCTGCCATGCCGGAGTCGGATGTTCGTGGGTCTGTAGTGGGTTATGTCCAAGCCATGCGGGCATATGTAATGCTCTTTAAGCATGTTCAAGGCGACGATACTATATTACCGAATAAATGTTTGCTGTTACATGTTTTCCTGGCCCGTCAAGGAATTTGTGTGGTGTATAATTTGCCATTATGTCCTGTTCCTGCTTAATTAAAGGTACATGTTGGTGCTAGTGTACGGTTAAGGTGAGTGTGATACCGTGACTGCTAAATGGCAAAAAGCCTAACGGTTGATTATGTGATTATAGAATAATCAAATGGGGGAGTGTGGTGGAAATATAGCATATTGACCATTTACAAGCAACATGCCTTCATCTGCATATCATTGAGAGGACCCCTACTGTGAACAGCCACTGGCAGAAGGCATTGAGATGATTGGTCGATAGCTTCAATACTTGAAACAGGAAGACCTTTGATGTCAATTTCAAAGGATCTAGTAATGTTAATGCAAGAAACTATGTGCTGCTGTGATTGGAGCGTTTGTTTCAAGTGTTGCTGTGATTGGAGCGTTCGTTTCAAGTAACCCCTGTTGTGTTTGCCCTGTTGTCACTGTAATGAAACCTTGAATGCATATGTTATTCAGGAAACTAATACAATTAATGCGTCTGGAAGACAACATGAAAAGGGGCCAATTGTTTATCCTTTGTCAAGCCAGGAATCTCATGCTGTGAAAATTGTGCTTAAAACTGTCATGAGAAGGTTAGTCTGGACTCACTCTGCTAGAGAGGAGTCTGGTGTATGCATACATTAAACACTCTTAGTTTTACAAGTATTTTGTCTGCTTTAGACTCATTCGCCCTGGACGCAATTATTATCGTATAATTGCCACGACAATACGTATCTAGATACATGGGGTCCAACAGATGATCATGGCTGACTGTACAGTGTGTGGTGTGTGCGTGTGTCTGAACTTTTGTGAGGGAGGCAGCGAGGCTGTATATGTGTGTGTGTGCGTGCGCTTGTGACTTTTGTCCTCTCGTGTCAATCTCTCCTCTAAAACTCTAATACGTGCTCCCCCTTCCCGCCTCTCTCTCTCTCCCCGCCCCCCCCCCCCTGCCCCTCCCTGCACTCTCTCCCCCCTCCCCACCCCCCCCCCCGCCCACCCACCCACGCTGCTGTGCTTTGCAGTCTGCTCCCAGTTCTCCCGCGGGGTGTACGCCATCTTCGGCTTCTACGACAAGAAGTCCATGAACACGCTGACGTCGTTCTGCGGCGCGCTGCACACGTCCTTCGTCACGCCCAGCTACCCCACGGACAACGAGGTGCAGTTCGTCATCCAGATGCGGCCCGCCCTGCGCGGCTCCGTCCTCAGCCTGCTCTCGCACTACAAGTGGCAGAAGTTCGTCTACCTGTACGACACCGACCGAGGTAGGCGCCTTGACCTGTGTGTGTGCGTGCGTGTGTGTGTGTGTGTGTGTTTTTATGTATTTTTTATTAAATGACGTTATCGTGTTATCAAAATACCAATATTCCTCCCCCCCCCCCACCGCCGCCATACTTCCATCGATGTCATACTGAATGTCGTGCTACAGTTGGCAATCCTATTGCAATATTTATTTTCAATACCGTTGCCAACTGTTCTATTCTAGTTATTATTCTTATTTTTTTACTGTATTATTCTATTGTTTTCATTCTTATGTTGTTGTTATTTTTGAGCAACCTCTGGCGCAAGAATTTCCTTCAGGATGAATGAAGTTCTATCTTACCTTATCTTATCTTATCTTGTTGTGTCGTGTTTATAGGCATCCAGCAGAGTGCTTTCATATCCAAAGATACTATATTTACAGACACTTATCTCCAAAGCGACTTGCGGTCACGACATTAGAACAAGTTTCAAGACACTCGTGATGGGCCGGGTTGACCCCCCAGCAAGATTTATTGGGCGCAAGAGGTATTGGGAGGTAGGGCGTTGTTTGTTTTTGGTTTTTTTAATCGCGAGTTTGATCCATTCGTGTCGCTTTATGTTCCCGCAGTTCTAACTCTAGTTCCGCTTTGAATGGCTTTCGTGTTCTGCCTGGTGTGTGCAGAACAGCTTGTACCAAGGGGGCGGATGGCAGAGCAAACTGCAGTTCAAGTTAGTTCTCGGTTCCCGGAGAACTTGGTGTTCAACTCCGTGTCTCATGAGGCGTGTCCTTTGAGAAAGCTGTAACCGTCGGGGGGGGCGCGGGTGGCTCCTAATTCTCTGTTTAATCACGTTGTGTGATATTGGCTCATCTCTCATATGGGAGGAGGT
>PIJE02001862.1:0-32500 GCA_002895965.2 Coryphaenoides rupestris | reverse complement strand
CCCTTGCTATTCTTATCTTTGTCGACACCCCCCCCCCCCCTTGGTCCACCCGTGCAGACTACAGCGGCGTGTTGGCGTGTTGTGTTGACATTTCACACACACACACACACACACACACACACACACACACACACACTGCGGTCATCGTAGTGTGTGTAGACCGTGCGCGATGGGTTTCTGTGTCGTGACACCGCACTGCTGTAATGTCTGCGGGAAAAAGACACACAACAAATGGAAACAACTAGATAGCTCAACCAAATGATGTATTGCCATTTTAGCATTTGAAAGTGATTATAATATGAATAAATAAATATTGTAGCGATGCTAATTAATTAGTCAAAACGAGAGTTGTTATTCTGTAACATTTCAGTGTTGGTTTCCAGCGTGGCCTCCCTCATGTCTTGTCTTCTGCGGTGCGTGTGTTTCCAATAGCAACGAGGACATCTCGCCTCACGCTCCGTCCCGTTTTCTCTCTAACTGGCCCCCCCGTTGCTCCCGGTACGGGAAAAAAAACACCCACAGACCAATCACGTCCATCCTCAACTCCGCCAATTAAAACCCGAACCGAGGTTACTCCGGCGACAAATTAAAAACGTCTCATCGTCAAAGTGAAAGAAAAGAATAAATATCCTCCGCGAAGGCTCGTGAAAGGTGACTTGTATTGACGTTTTGCGAACCGCAATTGCGAGAGCGTAACACCGGTGGCGTTTGTGGGTGAGAGCCGAGGTCCGCCGGGGGGGGTGGGGGGGGGGCCTGCGACGGGGTGCCGGTGGCCTGCGACCGTTGATTTTGCGCTGTCTAAAAATATCGACGGCGGCGTGACAAGCGAATTAGGGTGACAATGCCAGGCTCGGTGTCACCTGTTTTTCATCCACTCCACCGTGAACAATTAACACATCGGCGGCCCGCAAAGGCGCCGGCCCTTTACGCAGAGCAGTTCTCTCCTCGAGTGGTCATTTTCCTCGGTCCCTGTTTGCTGGAATTTAGCTCAAATTCGAATTCCTCGTACAGTACCGCTACATAGCTACAGAAGAATTCCGCTTCTGGATACATACTGTATGTAATACCATTTGAAGAATGAAGAAAGAACTGAAGAAAGATCCTGCAGCGCTATTCCGTCCTTTAAGCCGATATTTTCCGTGTTCGTGAACCAAAAGAAGGGTCCTAATGTGGTCCTCCACGCCATTGATCTTTGCAGTGTTAATTTCGTTAACGAAATGTTTGACGAAAAATATGCGTTAACGACCTTTTTCCCATGACTAAGACGTGACGTTGACGTGACGAAAACGGATCTTTGAAAATAAAAACTGTGACTAAATCTATTTTTACTTTCGTTGACGAGACGAGACGAGACGAAAATGTTCGTGGTGGACTAACGGACATTCAAAATTGAATTAATTATTAAAGAGTTTGGTTCCAAAACGCGATAAGCGCAATTAAAAAAAAAAGAAAATCGTTTCCGCAAAACGCGACAACCGGCTAGTTTCTCTGCATTATATTATTATATTATTATATTATTATATTATTATATTATTCCCTTTCTTTCCAAACTGTGATAAACGCCACAACAGATTTTCAGCAGACTCAGATATATCCGCTCGGCCAATCACAGCGCGCCATTCCCGTGACTTAACTAGCCTAGTGACAGCTGTCAAAACACACACATATCGTAAGAGATTTTAAGCGAAATTATTCATTGAATGAAATAATGAATAACTTTGATGGAACAGAGGAGCCGGTGGTTGTTTCTACAGTGGGGAAAAAACAAACCATCAAAAGATCATCATAGACGGGAGAATGTGAAGAAAATGCGACATTCTGGCGGTGGTCGCTAGACCTTATTAAGACGCAGAAGCGCCTGGTCCTGTTCAACTTTAGTTGAATGAGCGTAGAAACACTGGACGTTTTGATCAAGATCACCAGCAATGAGCTGATCAGCGTGACTACAGTCCGTCTTCTTGGTGTGTGTGTGTGTGTGTGTGTGTGTGTGCAAGAAATCGCCGGCAACACACACACCAAGAAGACGGACTGTAGTCACGCTGATCAGCTCATTGCTGGTGATCTTGATCAAAACGTCCAGTGTTTCTACGCTCAAGTTGAACAGGACCAGGCGCTTCTGCGTCTTATAACAGTTAATAAGGTCCAGCGAGGGAGGGGGGGGCAGGCGCGCATTGTCGGGTTTTTATCAATCAGATGAATGCATCAAATCGTCGCGCAGTATGTCGATATATGCAATACATCATTAGAAGTATACCCGGTCTGTTGTTCACAGCAGTTCCGGTCATCTTATTTTTTAAATGTGACTAAAACTAGACTAAAATTTTATGAGTTTTCGTCGACGAAAACTAGACTAAAATGTTCTGAGTTTCCGTCGACGAAAACTAGACGAAAACTAAGAAGGATAAAAATGACTAAATGTGACTAAAACTAATATGCATTTTCGTCTAAAGACTAAGACTAAGACTAAATCTAAAATAGCTGCCAAAATTAACACTGGATCTTTGCAAGGTTTCTGCAGCCGGTCAGACCACATAATAGCCGGTGCATTGCGTGGGTTTGTAGTTTTCTAACGAGTTGCCGGGCAGTTTTAAAACGTAAACCGATATTAATATTATTCTATGTACGTCGTCGTCGCGTAGAAACTACACTGCCGCCGCCGCCGCCGCCGCGTCCCGCTAATTGCATCACGGCGGTTTTCCCGTGAAGCAAGGCGGTGAAATCAAACGGGCCCTTCCCAGAAGTCCTTGGGTTCGACCCCGTTGGTCCATCACCAGCAGCGTACTGCTGGTGCGTGATCTCAATACATAACGTGGCGTCGCACAATGTATCACGTTTGTTATTAATCTTGATGCGTGTGTGTGTGTGTGTGTGGCTGCCGGCTTTATCACAATATTGGCGTTCGTCGGGGGGGTGGGGGGGGGGGGTGGGGGGGGGGGGGTAATCTTAATGGCATCGTGCCGGTAATGATTTCTTAATGCTCTCCAATGCTGTGTAATTAAGGAGGAATTAGTCGCTAATCCAATGCCTTTCAACTGCCCTTGCCACCTGCCTATGGTCTCGACACCGGAGCGTTGAACGGAAGATCGAGACGAGTGTGCACAAAAAATATTGTCGTCTTATTAAGCCTGCATTCAAATGCCATTCGAGTGCCGCCGAGTTCGTTAGCGTCACTATAATCACGTCTTATACATAATTCACGCGCCGATATTTGTCATCCTGCACACCAAACAGACAACTCCAGACAAAAAGGGGGCTCCTCGATGTTAATTGCATTCGGGTGCCAAACAAATATTCATAAAAAAAAAATGTAACCGTAACCGTGCGATCCTAACACATTACGTCTCGCCTCCTAGTCGCGAAGAAAAAACGGTAGCACCTCCTCTGTTGTCCCCGGTGAATTACCGCGTCAAAGAGACGCATCAATCAAAGTCCATTTGGCCCTGGCTCCGATCCATACGATTCCCAATCAAGTGGCCGGTGATCGGTCTTACACACACGGTATAAATCTGGGCTGGCACAGTTGGCAGGGCCAGGTGCTCTAACCGAGGGCCAAGGCGCTTGTGAATGGAATGATTAGATGACCAGACGTAGTTAGCCTCATCTCCCCCCTCGCTACTGCCAAACCAACAGAGAGAGAGAGAGAGAGAGAGATGAAGAAAGGGGGAGAGTGAGAGTGGAAGAGAGAGAGAGAGAGAGAGAGGGAAATAATGAGAGTGGGGATGGAGGGGAGAAAGAGAGAGTGGGAGTGAGAGAGGGTGGAAGAGAGAGAACGAGGGGGAGAGAGTGAGAGAGTGAGAGAGAGAACGAGGGGATAGGGGAGATGGGGGGGAGAAAGGGAGCGAATGAGAGTGGGGTTTGGAGCGAGAGAGACTGAGAGTGATTGTTGTGAGAGAGGGTGGAAGAGAGAGAGAGAGGGAGAGAGAGAAAGAGGAGGTGGGGGAGATGGGGAGCGAGGGGAAGAGAACGAGAGGGGGGAGGGATGGAAGCGAGAGAGCGAGAGACAGAGTGGGAGTGAGAGAGAGAGAGAGAGAGAGAGAGAGAGAGAGAGAGAGAGAGAGAGAGAGCGAGAGAGAGAGAGCGAGGGAGACAGTGTGTTCTAAAACAGAGCAATCAAACAGAGGCAGCTAGCTAAACTGGACCTCGCCTGTCTTCCGCAGCGGCCCCTAATTGGCCATCCAGAGACAGCTGCCTTTGTTCCTGAAACATCGAAACAATGAATTGCTCCCACTGTTCTCCCAGGATATCTTTGATGAGCGACCAAATCAAATATCTTTCCTTTAATTTGATCGCGCTCCGTCCTGGCACAGTTGTTTGCCGTCGTAAAAAACAACACCGCAAATCAAGAGATAATGTGCTTTTTTTTTTTTTTCTTTCCGAGGTGCTTCTTTTCTGTTCATCTGACACTTGAACAACGAGAATGAAGGGACTGTTTTCTGTATAATCAGGTAGTGGTAGAGCGGGGGGATGTATTTTTTTTTTTTACATTTGATATTTGTGTTTTATCACTTTCACACTTTAAACGCTTGCAATAGCAGCAAAGGCACTCTCTCTCTCTCCCCCTCTCCGTCTCTCTCTCCCTCTCTGTCTCTGTCTCTCGCTGTCTCTCGCTTGTTATCAACAATGAACACCCCATATAAATATTGATCTGTAATTAACAAAAGCAATGTTAGTTTGATTGCCTACGTATACATATATAGTGTGTGTGTGTGTGTGCGCGTGTGTGTGTCTCTTCGGTAGACACACTCCTCAGTAGATCTTTACATTATGAACCAATCAAACTACCTCTTAGGATTTAACCTATAATGACTTCTTTAAAGGTCCATTAATGCCCTCATGCCCCCTCCCCCCCCCATACTCTATGAAATATGAAATATGAAATAGCAGGCCTGGGTTTATGTCAGGTCTTTCTTTACCAATAGCATCACAGACAGTAGCTTTCGGTCTTCCACACAATGTCCCTGCAACGCTTTTAATGGAACATCAGTTCCATTCTAGCTGAGCCTTTTTATCACAAGGCTTCACCGTTGCACCTCTCTCTACCTCTCTCTCTTTCTTTTTCTCTCTCTCTCTCTCTCTCTCTCTCTCTCTCTCTCTCTCTCTCTCTGTACCTATTTTACTCTCTCACCTCCTCTCTCTGCCTCTCTCCCGCTCTCCTTCACGCCCGCTTCATAAGAACTAAATTATGCATGCATTGGGAGAATAAATCAACTTGGACACGCTGACAAGAAAGGACACAACTGAGAAAACCATAAATTCTGCCAGAAAATATGAAATTAAAGAGAGAGACGGGAAGAATGAAGGATCAAACCTGCCTCCCGTTTCCACGTTGCTCCGCCGTTAACTGTTAATCAGCCGTCGATGGAGAAGAACGGGAGGGGGGGGGGTTAATGTTAATGCGTAGATCAGGAACTTGCAGCTGCAACCCTCAACTGACTCAAAACTACTGGAAAATAACAGCTGGCAGGGGGTTTGCAGGTGTTGAAATTGAATGATATGATGTGTGATCGAGGTCTGGCCACGCACCAGTATAGACACAACCAGTCCAGTCTATATGAATTGATGCCATGCTGGTGCTGCGGCAGACGTGAATAAAACTGACCTGACGTTAAAATGACAGGAACAGGACGTTACTTTACCCTGCTGCTGTTGAAGAACTGGGAACAGAGGCTATTCTATTTCGATTTGCTTGTTTATCTTCAAATATCAAAGCTTTAATGCTTGGATAGGACATTATATGAAGGTATGAATAGGTATGAATCATAGCATTTTTTTTAGCCTGACTAAAATATTCACAACTTCTAATAGCTTCAACAATTTGACGAGCAATCCTACAATCAAACAATGAGACTTAAAGGCACAGCGGGTGGGTGAACATTGTTTGCAAGAGACGCAAACATCTGTGTGTGTGTGTGTGTCTGTGTGTGTGTGTGTGTGTGTGTGTGTGTGTGTGTGTGTGTGTGTGTGTGTGTGTGTGTGTGTGTGTGTGTGTGTGTGTGTGTGTGTGTTGTTGGCACACCGACAGCATATTTATCATATTTACATATGTGGCCGGGTTTGCACATACGGTATGTACTATGTAATGTGTGTGTGTGTGTGTTTGGTTTGTGTGTGAGAGAGAGACAGACACAGAGAGACAGAGAGAGAGAGAGAGAGAGAGAGAGAGAGAGAGAGAGAGAGAGAGAGAGAGAGAGAGAGAGAGACAGAGAGAGAGAGAGTCTCAGAGAAACTACGTGGGTGGGCCTTTCAAAGTGGAAATCCGTCACTCTCTATCCTACTGTGTGTGTGTGTGTGTGTGTGTGTGTGTGTGTGTGTGTGTGTGTGTGTGTGTGTGTGTGTGTGTGTGTGCACTTCTGAAGATAGAACACGCTGCTTCTGTTTGAATTGACATGAGCTGTCTTTGTGATTAGGACAACAATTTGGCAGCGTGGCTATATTTGTGGCTGCCTTCTTCAAAGCTTTGGCGAGACATTCAGTCTGCTTCACCGCTCTGTTTCCTTCAATAGCCCTTTTTTCAACTTAAGGGTAAAGCCCCCTGAAGCTTATATTGTGCAATGCTACCGCAAAGTCCAAAGGGAAGAAAATAAATCATCATAACGTAATGGTTTTTTTGTGTGCAGTTGAAAAACAGTGGGAATATTATCGGCCGCTGGTGGGCCCGGCAACCAGCTCAACAGGGGTTCTCTGGAATTAAAGGGGAACTCGGCTTACTTTTCCACCTTATCTCCATCCATCCACATTAGGGATACACACAGCGCGCGAAACGCCTGCAGTCCGGTCTTGATCTCCAGAGCAGTCACTCTCAAGACCCGTTTTTGCCAAGTCTCTGTCTTGTATCTTGGGGCGGAATCCGACTCGGAATTTGAGACTTGTTTTTCCTTCTTCATAAATGCCATATTTCCCGCCGTGATGTTAAAATGATGATTGCTGATTGGCCAAAATCCAACTGCATCGCATCACCACTTTCTGACTTTGACTTCTGAAATATGCCTTCCTTTTCTTTTCACTGTAACTCAATACATATTTATACAGGAGGAAGCAACGGCTTTGCATCTTGCTCGCGGATTCTTTCAAGGATAGGCTTTAGGGAGCCGCAGGGGTCGAACACACAGAACCTCCTGCTGGGAGTTCACTTCCTAGTAGCCAACTGCAATGAATTCATGAATTCATGAATTCCGAAATCAGGAATCAAATTCAAACTTCAAAGTTATCGGCCTACAATCAGGAAATCAGGTCAGCCCCGTCAGTGATCCCTTCAAGTCCCTTCTTAAAACATACATTTATCGGAGAGCCTTTCCTGATTTCTGCGATCTGTCTTTTATTTATTTTATTTCTGTATTGGTTTTATTGGTTTCATACACCACATTTTCTGTTTTTAAAACGTTCTATGGCTCGTCGGTTCTATTTTGCTGCCCTTGTAAAGCACTTTGTAATCGTGGATTTGAAAAGTTCTCTATAAATAAAGATTATTATATTATATATTCTTATTATTGTATTACAACACATACGTAATTTCCTTATCGTGTGAGAGCAAACTAAATAGGAAGACATATACAAATACACGTAGATGAAAAAAAAAAAAGACAAATAAAGTAAATAACACCGAGCTCTATCCACTCCGCGCTCTGAGCACCCGAGTGTTTCTAATCATCGATTTCCACCCGGTCACACGTCGTCGCGCGTTGTGGACCCCGCTGGTGCCTCGGAGCGCGCTCAGTTCGGCTCAGTTCAGCTCAGCTCGGAGGTAAACACGTGCCGCCTCCGCTAAACAGCTATTTATTTTAGTGTCATCCGATTACGTCAACGCAGCGCCGGCGTCTCCGGAGCACATCCTAATTAGCACGCGCTCAGGGACGCGGCGGGCGGAGTGGAAGTGGCGTTTTGCGTGGAGTTTTGATCATTTAAGTATTAGCTATATACTGTATATTGTGCGTGTTCTGGCGCCCCCAGAGGCCAGAAATAACATAGCACACACCGGCGGGAAATTATTTGAGCGTTTCCTGATCGGATCCGGTCACTGAAGTGGCACATTAAACACCTAACCTGTTGCACATAAATTAGGGAGGAAACGCTCATATAGATTTGAATCTATATCCATCTCACAACCCGCACACACACACACACACACACACACACACACACACACACACACACACACACACACACACTACTCTCTCTGTCTGTCTGTCTCTCTTTCTCTCTCTCTCTCTCTCTCTCTCTCTCTCTCTCTCTCTCTCTCTCTCTCTCTCTCTCTCTCACACACACACACACACACACACACACACACACACACACTGTAACACACACTACTCTCTCTGTCTGTCTGTCTCTCTCTCTTTCTCTCTCTCTCTCTCTCACACACACACACACACACGCACACACTTACAGTTCAAGGCAATTATCTTTGTGGTTTCTGTCCAGCTTTCTGCGGCTCCCACTTGAGGTCGCTGGATAGTGTTCAGCTGAGCATCGCCGCGCTGCCAGGGGCCCTCGTTTACAGAGGGATTGTCAAGTTAGGCGGGAAGAGAAAGGAGAGGCCACGCACGCACGCACGCACACACACACTCTCTCACACACACACACACACACACACACACACACACACACACACACACACACACACACACACACACACAGAGTTACAATGTGCAGCACTGTTGCCACCTCCTCTGTTTTCGCTGCCAACCTTTAATGTTTAATCCATCACCAACGGGGAGGGGGGCAGGGGGGTGGTTCAAGATGGAGGTCCCAGTGCCACATGCCCTCTCTCCCTCCCTCTCTCTCCCTCTCTCTCTCTCTCTCTCTCTCTCTCTCTCCCACTCCCCTGCAGTTCAGTTCAACTCCACCGCAGGTAGCGATGATCATGAATATTCAAGGATTTGATTACATATACCGTACTTCTGATTATTATGATTAGATTTTTTGGGGACTGATCCTGTCAGTATGTAGAATTTTTGCAGCACTTTTATCGCACAAACATGTCGCACACACACACACACACACACACACACACACCTATGCACGCGCATGGCCAAATGTCACATGTGACTCAAAATGAAAGCACAGGAAATCGTGTTCTGATCTGATCCATCTCGTTAGCGCCTGGCCCAGCTGTGTGTGTGTGTGTGTGTGTGTGTGTGTGTGTGTGTGTGTGTGTGTGTGTGTGTGTGTGTGTGTGTGTGTGTGTGTGTGTGTGTGCGCACGTGTGTGTGTGTGCATGTGTGCGTGAAATAAAGAGAGGGCAAGAGGGAGAGGGAGAGAGACATAGAGACAAAGAGACATAGAAAGAGAGAGAGAGAGTTTGTGACACCCTGCACTGCACCCTAATGAGAGACAGAGCGCCAAAGGAGCCGGCCAATGAGATTAGATGCAACTCAATTCAATTACCGGGGAGCCGCCACGGGTGCAGCTTCAAACCTCATCCTGTTAACATCCGCTTCATAGAAGAAGAAGAAGGAGGAGGAGGAGGAGGAGGAGGAGGAGGAGAGGGAGGAGGAGGTGGAGGCGGAGGAGGAGAGGGAGGAGGTGGGGGAGGAGATGGATGAGGAGGTGGAGGAGAGGGAGGAGGAGGAGGGGGGGAGGAGGTGGAGGAGGAGGAGGGGGAGGAGGTGGAGGAGAGGGTGGAGGCGGAGGATGGAGATGAAGGTGGAAGAGGGGAGGAGGGAGGAGGTGGAGGCGGAGGATGTGGAGGAGAGGGTGGAGGCGGAGGAGGTGGGGGAGGAGATGGAGGTGGAAGAGGGGAGGAGGAGGAGGGGGGAGGAGGTGGAGGATGAGGAGAGGGAGGAGGAGGAGGGGGGGAGGAGGTGGAGGTGGAAGAGGGGAGGAGGAGGGGGGGAGGAGGTGGGGGAGGAGATGGAGGAGGATGTGGAGGAGAGGGAGGAGGAGGAGGGCAGAGGAGGTGGAGGAGGAAGAGGGTGGAGGAGAGGGAGGAGGAGAGGGGGGAGGTGGAGGCGGAGGAGGTGGAGGTGGAAGAGGGGAGGAGGTGGAGGAGAGGGAGGAGGTGGAGGCAGAGGTGGAGGTGGAAGAGGGGAGGAGGTGGAAGAGGGGAGGAGGTGGAGGAGGAGGAGGAGGAGGAGGAGGGTGATGAGAGGGAGGAGGAGGGCGACAACGACTGCCGCTTCACTCGCGATTCTCGCCGCAGAATGTTGTCGCCGCGTCGCGTTCCAACCTCAGCGGTGGCCCACGTTGCGGAGCACATGGGGTGTCATCACACACACTTTGCCGTTTCACAGGAAGGATCGTAGTAGTCGACTTCTGAAGCAGATGCTCATTACGAGAGACACTCGCGCAACTACGCTTTTCGCGCAACTCGACTGAGTCGGCGGGAAAATGGTTGCCAGGTTGTTGTCGGGTTTTTTTGGTTCGTTGCTGAAATAGATTTTTGAGATGCAGAAACCACGGCCGATGTACCAATGAACGAATCCTGCCGCTATTCACAGATTCACCGAACATCGCTCACGTTAGTGTCCTGTTTTGAGGCCGTCACGCTGGAGGTGGAGAACGTTGACGCGCGCGTTGATGCATATTTAGCAATGGAAACCGCCACGTGTATCGGTGGTGTTAACACAAACGCCGGCCCTGTCAAAACAAGCGCATGCTAATGCTGCTGCTAATGCTTCCTTCCATCAGCGGTGAAACCTTACCTGCCCTCAGAGGATATGTGTTCGGGGGAAGCAGTGGCTCGGAAGTCAGTGAGAGTGCTAGAACAACAACAACAGCTCGAATAATGGGCCTGTATACCAGTGTGTGTACTATTGTAACTAACAACAAAGATTTATTCCATTTGGGTCTGCGGCGGGGCACCGCAAGTGTTGTGCAGACGTGCACATGAGCAACTGTGCAGTCCAAAAATAGAATGATTTGAGATCGGTACTGTGTACTACCGATGGCGGCAAACAATTTGGAAGAAAGTGTGTGTGTATGTGTGTGTGTGTGTATGTACACAGACACTGAGAAGGCTGATCATCCACGATCTGAGTTCTGCCACAATTTTATAGACACTAATCAGGATATCTCGTTGTTGTCTTCCAGAATGTGTGAGTGTTACATTCCCAAACGCACCTGGACTTTGGCATGCCTCTCTGGGAACAGTCCGTGGGAATAGGATTCATGGCTTTTTTATGTTGAAGGAATAAAAGTCAGTGGAACATGACTCCATGGGGGTTCCCCTGCTCGGCACCTTGGAGGGTGAAGCCAGTTGATCTGTTAATGTTGAAAATGACCCCTGGCCCAGGATAGAGGTGGGTGAGGTGTGATCACTGTGTTGGCAATGCCAACATCAGATTGATCACATGATTTACCCCCAAATAGATATGATATACGGATGCCAGCAAACTCCTGTTGGCTATAACTTCTGTTGGCAGTGTCGGCACGGACGACACTTCGGGAATAGCCTGAACCCCAGCGCTACTTGAGGAACCAGTTTTTTTATTTTTTATTTATTTTGTATTTACGTTTTGTTATTGTCTCTCGCTGTGAGATATATGAACCTCTCCGTTCGGTGGCGGGTGTTTGCCAGGTCTTGCTGTGAACAGTTTGAACAAAGTGCAAAACTTTCCTGCTGACTTCGCAACAGCAGCAGTGTGAGTAACAGCGGAATTAGTCATTCTGCGCAGAATATTTGTCCCTGACAGATTCCATCTATTAATTTCCATACAAATGTAAAACGAGGCAGGCATGGAATCATCTTTAAATCTTAAATGAATCCAATTGTTCCCTTTTTGCAGATGGAGGGGTTTGCCAGAGGCAGCGGGAGATACAGTGAAGCGCAAATCAGCATTTTCTAAATAAGAGCCCTCTGTGATTCTAATCACATTGACAAGGCTCCGTTACTCCTATTCCCCGCGTTAATGTTAGCCTAGCTTGAGTCTCCCACATTGGAGCGGCGGGAGGGACAAACCTTGTGCGCCGCTGATTAATGTTTTCCGAGCAAACGTAAGCACCGGCGCGCCACTTACCCGCGCGAAGGCGGAATGGATGCTAGCGACCCTGAAATAGACACGCCCCTCCCATAGCCCCCACCCCGCAATTCACTTGCCTTTTTAACAATGGCTGTCCGCCGCAACTTACTGCACAGCTAGCGTGATTACCAGGTTAAACGGTTCAGTGGGTTCACTAGCTTTCCCAGTAGCCCTCAGTAACTCTCAGCACTTTCCCTCCCAAACCGCCAGGGACCGCTTTGACCCAGTTAGTCTGCAGGACATCTCCTCATGCATGAGGCTTTTAAAACCCGGGAAGGTTGCCATGTGATCCAGCTGCTTATGTGGTCCTAAGATTCTGAACATATGCTAAGAATCTGAACATATGCTTCCGCAAGGTAAATAATGGATATACTGTGTATATATATATATATACAGTATATGTATAATAGTAATATATAAGATCAAATAAGATAAAGATAAGATAAGATAGAACTTTATTGATCCCGAAGGAAATTCTTGTGCCAGGTTGCATAGCAATAGAATAAACCAATAGAGAAATAAACAGAATAATGAGAATAAAACAACAGATTTACTAATGTACAGTAGGTCTAAGTCCTAATAGTCTAAGTATACAAATATAGAGGCAAGATAAGATATTCAGTCCGCGAAAACAATATACATATATACATACACATATACATATATACAGTATATGCTAATATAGATATACACATACAGTACATGCATCTCCGCCATATCATGTCAATAACATTAAATACATTATACATTCCATTATATATTTATATACTGTATATATAGATAGAATGATATATATAGATATACTAATATAGCTTTAGATATACGTATATATATATATATGCGTCTCCTCCATGTATTGTCAATAACATAGAATACATGTTTTATATATATATACACAATCGAAATATAGATAGACAAATATATATGTGTGTCTCCTCCAAATATTGTCAATAACACAGATACAATCTGTATTCACTCTTGGTTGAAAGGCCAGTTCTTCCTCCACCTTTACTAAAGGGTCTCGGGCTTTTCATGATAACGATCCTGTAGCTACAGCAGCCGCCGGGGGGCTAGGAGGAGGGACCCATGACCCAACAAACCCTGTCGCCTGTACGCTGTGTCTGTGTGCACCCGCAGAGAGCGAGAGAGAGAGAGAGAGAGAGACAAGAGAGGCAGAGAGAATGAGAGAGACAGACAGAGAGAGAGAGAGAGTGAAGGCGAGAGGGAGACAGGCACACACACACACACACACACACACACAAACACACACAAGCACAGCCAATGTCCTAACTCAAAGGAGATGTGTGAGATGCTAACTGGCTGGATGGATAACCTTGGGGGCTAACGTCGCGCGCTGATCTCTCCAGGCTGCCTTCCTTGGGACTCCTTGGTCCAGGGTGTTCTCGTGCACACACACACACACAGGCACACACACACACACACACACACACACACACAGGCACACACACGGGCACAGGACACCACCATGTGTTTGCAGTTGCGTTTCCCGCCAAATACCGCTGCCCGGACGGCCTGCCAACAAACGTGCAGGTCCTCCGGTGGCTCCGGAGTTCTCGGCACCGTTGCTGTGGCGAGACGGGTTCCTCTGGGAGCGAGCGAGGGAGCGAGGGAGCGAGGGAGCGGGAGAGCGAGGGAGCGAGGTAGCGAGGGAGCGAGGTAGCGTGCGTATTTCGGTATTTTCGGTCCGCTTCTCTGAGGGCCATTCACCAGTCCTGTTTGTCAAGTCGAACGCTGCTCGAGCTTTCAGAGCAAAAAAAAACGGGAAATGCATTTAAAAAAAGGGGGAAATTGACGAAATGCAAAAAGGCAGGGAGAGAAGAGGCAGGGGGAGGAGGAGGAGGAGGAGGAGGAGGAAGGAGGCATGGTGAGGAAGGGGCTTTCTTGGTATTGCTGGTTATTGTTGCTGCTGTTGCTGCTTGGGGTTTTCTATGGCGCCGTTGTATGCCTGCACTCTGCAGCCGGCTCAAAGAGATAAGGTTGACTAAACAGAGGCATCTGCCACGAGGAACCCCAGTCCGCTGGGCCCAGTCCATTACTCCACAACGTGTTCACCACTCAACTCAGAAATATCAAATGCGGGCCTCAAATAGATTTTTGCCGGCAAAAGAAAAAAAGAAAAGAAAAAAAATGAATCACCAAATGAAATCAAATAATGAGATTCAAGTGGGGTTTTTGGTTGGTTTTTTTAAATATATTTGATTTTGTATACCGGAAGCATACATAAACATGACGTACAAATGGCACCAAAATAAATGTGGATTTGGAGTACAAAGAAAATAAATGAAAGTGCTTATAAAGCTTCTTCTCCTCCTCCTCGTCTGTAGCACAACACACACACACACATACAAGCACACACACATACAAGCACACACACACACGCGCGCGCACACACACACACACACACACACACCGTGGCTCGTTCTGTTCTAAAAGCCTTCATGTTTGCTGTGCAGCCTCACAGCGCACCGCCCAGGATGTCGTTTCACATCAGCTTCTGCCTCCGCGAGCAGCGAACGCGCTCCACCAGAAACACCACCGCATTTTATCATCCTGCGGTATTTCACTTGACCATAGTGTGTGTCTAGGAGCTCTGCGTAATGAAAATATTTCACGTTTGAATTAATTATAAGAAGATCTCTCTCTCTCTCTCTCTCTCTCTCTCCCTGCCCCTCCCTCTCCATTGCTCTCTCTCTCTCTCTGTCTGTGCTGTGTCTCTCGTTCTCCTGCTGGTGGAGGGATCGTTTTCGACCGGTGGTCTGGGGCGATCTTTCATTGTGTTCTTCTTCAACAGAACTGGCACGAGCCTCGACGGGGGGGAAACAGAATGCACAATTGCATCGACGCGCGATTCCGCAGCCGCTGTCACCGTGAACGCGAGGGCTCGGGCTAAACGCCGCGATTTAATTGTCGCCGAGCGCAATAGCATCATCCTCCTCCGTCTCGTATAATGGCAATATAATTCCCTCTGTACAATATCCCGTCGTTTAATTATGATATTGTCGCCGGGAAGTTATGAGGGCAGATTTACACACGGCGACGTCCGTGCACCGCACACACACACACACACACACACACACACACACACACACAGACAGAGACAGAATAGACATACACACTGTACATTAGCGAGCCACGCTTTCAAATCCGCAAAGCCATTTCAGATGGTAACAAAAAGAAGACGGATTGGATAAAATTATATGTCACTCACCGCCTGCATTTAAGTTCTCGATAACTGTATAATAAAAAATAGGAAATACAAGAAAACAAAGGTCATGTATTTCTGTATCTCATGTATCTCTTCCCCACTCTCTCTCTCTCTCTCTCTCTCTCTCTCGTCTCTCTCTTCTCTCTCTTTCTCAACATATATCCACCCACCCACACGCACACACACACACGCACACACACGCACACACACACACACACACACACGCACGCGCGCACGCATTACACCACTCCAGGCTTCTCCATCCTCCAGGCCATTATGGAGGCGGCGGTGGCCGACAACTGGCAGGTGACCGCCCGCTCGGTCAGCGGCAGCACGGACGCCGGAGAGTTCAAGCGCATCCTGGAGGAGATGGACAGGAGGCAGGAGAAGCGCTTCGTGATCGACTGCGAGGTGGGCCGCATCAACACCATCCTGGAGCAGGTGAGCAGCAGGGGGGTTTTAAGGTGTACGCTGCGCGGGTGGAGGTAGGGGGTGGAGGTGGGGGGTCATGTGGTAGCTTCGTAGCTTGACGGTAGCTTTTAGCTATTAGAGTCTGAAAAACATCACGCGTGCCCCCGAAGCAAACTGATAGAAGAAAGATCTATTTGGTTCATAATTGTGATAATATGTATATATGCTTTCATTTAATGAGGAGAGAGTCTGTTAACATGATCATAACAATATTTTTCTGTGTACTTATCTGTGTACTTATCACTATTCTTCAATTCTTATTATGTTCAATTATTATATTTTATTTATTTGTATTATATTTGTATTATATTTTTTATTTACACATTTATTATGTGTGTTTCTGCCAGATCTTACCAGCAGTCTTTGTATTGTATGCTATTCGGGGGTTCTTACAAAGACCACATTCTCACATTTCCAACATGTTATGTCGACTTTGACATTGTCTAAGATGCCTGACACTGAACAACCCTGCTGTTAGCGGCCATTTTGAGCGAGAGAGAGAGAGAGAGAGAGAGAGAGAGAGAGAGAGTGAGGGTGAGAGAGGCAGACGGACCCTTGACGACGCCACAGTTTTAATCTCACTCTCTTGCTAGCCTCGCCGTTTGACCACCAATGTCCTCTGCCTGAGGAGGGAATCAAAGATCTACTAGTCCTCAAAGCAGGGGAAACACAATTACGCTGAACGGATGAGTGTTGTTGCGCATTCATCCTCCTCTTACTCTCCGTCTCTCCGAGTCAACCTTGTACGTGCCCCTCGGCGTTGTGCTGCCGCCCGCCCGCTCGCTCACTAGCTTACAAGGCAATCAGCAGCCTGAATTGGATTCTGCTTGTTAACATTAATTTAGATAGACGCTTCTCCCTCACAATATGCCCCCAACGACATGCTATGGATTCTCTTGCCTTCGAGGGTTTTCATTTGATCCCTGAGTCATCGTTTACTACTAATGTGTGCGGCTGGCTGGTTTAAATGAATTCTCTGCTGCACATGTCCGCCCCTCAGTCAGAAATCAATTGTGCTCCTTTTCGGTTCATAGCGAGAACATCGTGCCGACAATGTGCCTTGCAAATCACTCAATGACACAATGGTTGATATTTTTATCCAATGGATAATAAGCACGATGGTGTTACTTTTAGCTTTCTTCTTGATCAATTAATTTTGTTTTGTTCGTCGTCACCGTATCGTCTGCTCATCGTCATGCAGTGGATCCCTTCACTGCGAACTGCGACTCCTCATATACAGTACATGTATATATCCTCTCATCATGCTGTGTGTTGGTTTATCAACTACCTTACAGACAGGGCTCAGGCTACCCAGTTTGAGGGTCTTACGTCTGAAATTTGTAAGGGGGTCTCTCAGGGCTCAGTTCTAAGCCCACTTTTATTTACTATTTATATTAACTGCTTGGGAATGAGAATGTCCAAAACCCATCTTTCCATTTTTGTGCAGATGACACGGTTATTTATTGTTCATTTATTGTGCAGCTACTCTCAATAAGGCTTTTGAGTATCTGCTAAATACTTTGTACAGAGTGCAAGCTCAGCTGTGTCAACTGAAGCTTGTCCAGAATGCTGAAACGTATGGCCTTTTCAAATTCTATTAAGATAGAATTGAAAGTATTGTTACAACTCAAAGTCAACAAATTGGGGCAGTCTCCACCTACAAATACGACTATAAATACAAAGCCTCTCTTTTAAAGTTCCAGTATGTAAGAATAATGAATCCGTTCAGGGACTACATGTAAGATTTTACGTGCAGAAATCGCTTTAAATTGCCAGTTTGTGAGCAGGTTGTGGTTGAAGTTAAAAAAAAATGAGAGCTTGCCCGACTCTCTCTGTTGCATAGAACAGCTTTTGGGCTGATTTCTCTTATATTTGAGTTGGGTTGGATTTCGTGGGGAAAGGGAATGAAGTGACATGTAAGCGTGGATAATTAAAAAATATATATATTTCATAGCTTTCTTTAAATGTGTACAAGGTTTAATTATGATTAGAACTAACATTCGTTTCTGATTGTTATTGTCTCAACCCACGGAGCTCAGAATGCACTTGATTCTATAGTATATTCATATAGTATCTTTATGTTTCTCTCTTGACATCCGATGAAGACATTTTTGCCTGCATTCATGTACAACAAATCACCATAATATGGTGATTTGTTGTACATGAATGCATGAATGCATCAGTTAAAGTTCATATTTTGGATACTCGTTTATGGAGATTTGAGGTTCGGCACAAACTGTAGAGCTCATTATCACTGAATATTGTCCTCCCATTTCAATTGGCCTGGTGTAGTCCCTGGTATGTTTTTATCCATAAAGCCATTCTAGGTAGACTCTCTGGTTATTTATGTGTCTTTCTGTCCCAAGAATATGGCACCTGTGGGTTTACGGTCTTAGAACTCTATGATTATGAACTGTTCCTTGAGCTTGGACGGAGTTTGGAAAGAATGCCTTCATGGTTTCTGCACCATCTCCTTGGTACAGCCTGCAGACAGAGGGCTCAACCATCTACCCCAGGAGCTAGTGTCTCTTACTGAATTTAAAGGCATCATAAAGTCCATGGAATCTGAAGCTATTGATAATTGCAAATGTGTGTGTGTGTGTGTGTGTGTGAGATCGCATTCTGTCCCCTGCACTTTTTTTGCACTTTGTGTTGATGTGAGTTTTTTATGACTCTTTTATGTCTCGTCTTGTGTCTGAAACGATAGGTATTGCTGCCATTATTGGACAGCTCTCTCTCGTAAAATACATTTTGATGCCAATGGGACAAACCTGAAATGAAAATGTATGTATGGTATGCAGTATATAGCCTCGTCTTCTCTCTCAGTTTTACACCTTGAATGGAGCGGTGACCTTCTCAGCGTGGGCTCCTCTCTCCTGAAGCTAATTGCTATAATCTGCCGATAGCCATGAGTCACCCGTCGCTGCTCAGACCCAGACAAGCAGCAGGACTCCCCCGGGAGGGAGGAGCCTACCATTATATTGACCACCAACACACTGAAACCCCACACACACACACACACACACACTGACACACACATAGACACACACACACACACACACACACACACACAGACTCCAAGCACTCTATAGCTGCAACCGAGATAGATCTCACTTTGAGGGATGCAAATGTCTGGTCCCATTCTTTCTCTTCACGATGGGCTCCCATTCATCCCTTTAACCGCGGCGTTGTTGTGTGTGCGCAGAGATATAAGCTTGCGTATTTCAGAGGACGTTTCCAGGCTCCGGAAGACGATGGTTTCATCCAAATAAAACACCACCCCCCCCCCAAAAAAAGAGACACCTGTCCAGACGGACTGACAGTCACAGAAGCCCGACGTGGCAGACGGTGACGTATTGTCGGTGCGATTTGGCGGCACTTCCGTCCATCAAGGTCACGACAGATCCAGGCTGATGATTGGTTGAGGAGGATTTTGGGGGTGGTGGGGGGGGACTGGCGTGGGGGTGGGAGGGAGGGGGCGGGGGGATGGGGATCAGCTCAGTGGCTTTAGTCTTATGACTTGAGTGTGAGTAATCCCACTACAGAGAGAGGAAGAAAGAGAGAGAGAGAGAGAGAGAGAGAGAGAGAGAGAGAGAGAGCATCTCTTTGCACCAGGCGGTCACAGAGCCCGTGGTTTGGTGACTTATCCCGAAATGAGGCAAGCGCTGAGCCATTTTCATTCAGCCTCCAGATATTCGTACATTTGTTTCGGCGCAACAAAGCGAGGGAGAGTGAGAGAGAGAGAGAGAGAGAGAGAGAGAGAGAGAGAGAGGAGAGAGAGAGTAGCACAGACTCACTCACTCACTCGCTCGCTCGCTGCTCGTCCTTTTGGTGCGTTTTAATTGCTGTGCTTCGGTCTGAACGGGGGAAGTGGATTAATGTGCTCCGTCGCTGGCTTTTGAGATTCATTAGAAACGTACATAGTTGATATTATTATTATTATTATTATTATTATTATTATTATTATTAAACTGATTCTTTATTTTTCCCTTTTTTGGAAAAAATCGAAATCCATGATCCAACAATGAAACAACAGTGGGATTCTATACCGAGCCCACTGGGTGAGGATGAGGTTATAAGCTCAGATCTCTGAGGATCTTAAAGGGAGGAGGAGGAGGAAGAGGAGGCGGGGGATTAGAGTTGGACGCCTCGACTGCCATCTGGACGATTCTTTTTCTTTTTCTGCTGTTTTATTTGTTTCTTCGATGCAGATACGTTCCGCCGATGGCTTAAAACGTCACTTAAACACACACTTAAACGTATATTTCTGAAATAGACCCAGTTTCATTGCACAGCCAGCCTATATAAAAGCTTACCGGTGGTACTAAGCATAAGTGACCTCCTTCACATTTGAATGGGGCTGCACGTGTGTGTGTCTATGTGTGTGTGTGTGCGTGTGTGT
The DNA here is from genome assembly GCA_002895965.2 of Coryphaenoides rupestris. Classification (NCBI taxonomy): domain Eukaryota; kingdom Metazoa; phylum Chordata; class Actinopteri; order Gadiformes; family Macrouridae; genus Coryphaenoides; species Coryphaenoides rupestris. Next base: position 12,444 of record PIJE02001862.1, on the reverse strand, counting down.
GTGTGTGTGTGCACGTGCGCGTGTGTGATATTAGCCACTGTGCTATCGCTGTTTGTCCTTCAGTATATATCATTCTGAGGATCTTTTGTTTGTGTCTTTCTTTCTTTTGCTTCATTTTATCTTGTGAATGTGTGTGGGCATGCGTTACTGTGCCTGCCTCACGGCCGTGCGCACATGTGTGTATTGTGTGTGCTGTGTGTGTGTGTGTGTGTGTGTGTGTGTGTGTGTGTGTGTCAGATCCCATCTCTGCGTATACTGGCTAATCGGCTCCATCTATAAGATTGCACATATTGCCAGATACGGAGGTGGTGGTAGCGGTGGAGGCGGTGGCGGTGGTGTTGGTGGCGGTGGTGGTGCATGGTGGTGGTGGCGGTGGCGGTGGTGGTTGTCGTGGTGGTGGTGGTGGTGCGTTGTGGTGGTGGTGGTGGTGGTGGTTCTTGTGGTGGTGGTGGTTCTTGCAGTGGTGGTGGTGGTTGTGGTTCTTGTGTGGTGGTGGTGGTGGTGGTTCTTGTGGTGGTGGTGGTTCTTGTGGTGGTGGTGGTTCTTGTGGTGGTGGTGGTTCTTGTGGTGGTGGTGGTTCTTGTAGTGGTGGTGGTTCTTGCCTTGTGTGGTGGTTGTGGTTCTTGTGGTGGTGGTGGTGGTTCTTGTGGTGGTGGTGGTCCTTGTGGTGGTGGTGGTTCTTGCGGTCGTGGTGGTGGTTCTTGCGGTCGTGGTGGTGGGTGGAGGCGAGTGGAGGCGGTGGTGTTTTTCGCGGTGCCTCGCCTTTTGTGCGCTTCCCGTCCTGGCTGCGTTCCCCGCGAGGCTCTGCTGTGCCGCCGGTTCTGCTCACAGCCAACAACCTGCCCGTCTCCCTCCGACGTAGAGAGACCGCGGCAGGCGGCGGTGACTGGCGTCTGGGACAGGCCCTGGGCACACAAGCTGTTCAAAGACACGGCAAACCGTGAAAAGACTCTCCGCCACTCACCGAGCTGCGAGTTTTACTCACGAGGGAGGGGAGGGGAGAGAGGAGAGGAGGGGAGGGGAGGGGAGGGAGAGGAGAGGGGAGGGGGGGGAGAGAGGAGAGGAAAGGAGAGGAGAGGAAGGAGAGAGGAAAGGAGTGGAGGAGGAGAGAGGAGAAGATAGGAGAAAATAGGAGAGGAGATGAGATGAGATGAAGGAGGGGAGAGGAGAGAGGAGAGGAGAGGAGAGGAGGGGCGAGGGGAGAGGAGAGGAGAGGAGAGGAGAGGAGAGGAGAGGAGAGGAGAGGAGAGGAGAGGAGAGGGAGAGGAGAAGGCAGTGAGATGAGGAGAAGAAGAATAAAATATCGAGTGGCCGCAAATAGTTTTGAATGTTATTCCGGTCGGGTGTGGAAAGGCGGCCGTATCGACTGAGGGAGAGATAGTGGATCGTGTGTTGGGGTCCTGAGCCTCGCAAAGCGGAACGTGTGCAGAGTGCAAAGAGGTCACAGTGAGCACCGCAGAAAGAAATGTGAACAATGAATGTTTTGTCTGTTTTTATGTTTGGCGATGATGATCTCGATCTCCCTCTCTCTCTCTCTCCCACAGGAGATAGAGGACAGATAGGGAACAAAGGTGGCAGATACCTAGGTAGATAGATAGATAGATAGATTAGATATATAGATACGATAGATAGATATATAGATACTATAGATAGATATATAGATACGATAGATAGATAGATACGATAGATAGATATATAGATACTATAGATATATAGATACGATAGATAGATATATAGATACTATAGATATATAGATACTATAGATACGATAGATATATAGATAGATATATAGATGAAACCGCACATTCTTCTGGTACAGGGCCTGCTTCACAGCATTAAATGCAGCCCGCTTTTTAGCGAGTGCTGCGCTGAGGTCTTGATAGATCCTTATAGCGGCACCCTTGAACTTCATCTCGTGATTCCTGGACCAGCGCAGTGCAGCCTCCTTCTGCTGAAATCTGGAGAAACAAACCAGGAACGGGCGGGGGGATGTTCTTCGACCGGACTTGAAGGCCGGGGTCCGATGAGCTCTCTCCAGTTCGGGTGGCTCAGGAAAAACCTCGGGACCCATCACTTCCCTCAACACCTCGGATATAAACTTCGCTGTGTCTTTGCCGTCCTCGCTACCTTCAGGGATGTTCAAAATGCGGAGATTAGCTCTTCGTGAACGGTTCTCAAGGTCGTCAACCCGGTCCAAAAGAAACACGTTTTGATCAAGCAACTCACGCCTCTTCGTTAGATGAGAGAGAGGAGGAAGGAGAGGGAGAAAAAAGAGAAGAAGAGAGAGAGAGAGAGAGAGAGAGAGAGAGAGAGAGAGAGAGAGAGAGAGAGAGGAGGAGAGAGAGAGAGAATGAGAGAGAGAGAGAGAGAGAGAGAGAGGAGAGAGAAGAGAGAGAGAGAGAGAGAGAGAGAGAGAGAGAGAGCAGAGCAAAGTGACGCCATCCAGCTCAGCATCATGCATTGTCCCCTTGGGATGTTCAAAATGCGGAGATTAGCTCTTCGTGAACGGTTCTCAAGGTCGTCAACCCGGTCCAAAAGAAACACGTTTTGAGTTTGGAGCGTTTTGATGGTGGACTCCGCTTCCGTTAAGCGCTCAAAGTTGTCCCCAGCTACAGACTCCACGGACGTGGATGTGTGTGTGTGTGTGTGTGTGTGTGTGTGTGGTGTGTGTGTGTGTGTGTGTGTGTGTGTGTGTGTGTGTGTGTGTGTATGCGTGTGTGTGTTTGTGCGTGTGTGTGGCTGAACCGTCTTCCCGTCACCTCCTCATATAAAAACCCCAGGATATGTGGACCATTCACGCCCCTGACACCAGACTCCGGCGCCATTAAAGGGGACCATTTACTCTCTGCGATTACAGAATTAAACAGGATTATAGTGCTATCATTAAAGAAACCGTGACCCCCCCCGGACTCCTTCGCCGTCTCCTTCTCGCTGTCGGAAATGCCTCAGTGGCCCCATAGGGATCAAGCGGAACCGGAGCATAAAATCTGATCTTACCAATATATATTTCAAGGTATCCTCACACAAAAAAAACAAGAATCAAAAGGGTGACTTCTGCTGAGTGAATCCTGTATGTATTATCTGAGTCATTCTGGCGTCACCTGAGAGAGAGAAATAATTATTCTACAAATATTTGGCAACAAAACACGCCTTAAAAGTATCGCCGGGAGGTCGAATTCCGTTTTTCTGGTTAATTACTGTGCAGCAATGTGTTTAATTACTTTACAGCGGCGACTGCTGGCTTGACTGCGTTCCGGTCGTTTTCCGCGTCTCTCGCCCGCTCGCTCTCCACGGATGTCCAGAGAGTCACGCCGCGTGCAAATACGTTCCTTTTTGCACGGAATATTATAGCGGCGATAAAAAAAAGAAAAAGGGGTGTCGACCGCGGAAGAGAACGGTTCATTTCCGACTAATGCGGCGGTACTTTCGAGACCACACACGCGCACCACACACACCACACACACCACTCACCCACGCGTTCGGCAAGCAATGCGAGGCTCTGTTATATTAACACAGTAGCGTTTGCACTTAGTTTGAAACCACTCTGAAATGGAAAAGGTGTGTGTGTGTGTGTGTGTGTGTGTGTGTGTTGTGTGTGTGTGGAGGGAGCGTGGAGAGCGGAGAGTGTCATTTGGGAGACCGAACCACCCACAGGTTGTTGTGTGGGTTGTGGGTACAAAGTAAAACATAAAAAAAAGCACAGATTTGAACTGCCATACATACCATGCAGGTGGTGTATACTGTAATACTGATTTACTGATGTCCGCTCTCTCCATTCTCGTCCTCCTCCTCCTCTCCTCTCATGTTAAAGATGCCGGTGCAACAGTACACAGCCACCTCCGTACACAAGCTCCTCCGTGGATTTGAGAGCTTGCATCTTAACGTGTTTTGGCATTGGAGCGTTGGAGCCCCCCCGGCCCCCCGCGGTCCGAGGGAATGCAGAACTGTGTACCGACACCAAGCACTTGTGCTCAAAAGGGTGACGCGACGGGGCCGGTATTATGCTATTCTATTATGCCGGTTTATTTATTAGTATTTAGTGAATAGTCGCCGGGCCATAAATTCCACAGCTCCCCAAAGATAATAGAATGTAATCGCCTTTTAATGTTCTCTTGCAGACCACTGCTGGTGTGGGTTTTTTGTGGTGTGCGGCACACACGCACACACACACACACACACACACACACACACAACTCTCCTCTGAAATCCTTTCTCATTCCGCTTGAAATGGGTGTATTGCGTGCGTGCAGTGCGGTGGCGGTGGTGTGTGTTGCGTTGGAGATTTGCATTTTGGGCGAAGCGGGGTTTGTGCGGAAATAATTGCATCATTATTTGCTTGTCGTTCTTATCACCGGATGAATTGATGATCTTTCCAAACTCGCGGGAGACGAGCCTCTCTCACTTTCCGTCCCAACCCCCGTATCGCTCTCTCTCTCTCTCTCTCACTCTCCCTCCCCCCCTCTCCTCCTCACCCCTCTGCCTGCTATCATTGCACCACCACCGCCACCCTCACGCCACCACCACCCTCACACCACCACCACCCTCAGATCACCACCACCCTCACACCACCACCCTTCAACCACCACCACCTAGCCACCACCCGCTCCACCCCACCACCACCACCACCACCACAGCACAGCCCAGCGCAGAGGAAAAGGTCAGTTGCCGGGGAGAGGAAAACGGACGTTTATCAAACTATTAGCCAGTCAATGTACAGCGACGGTCGGTTCCTCCACCCGTGTCTCTCTTCCGGCCATAGCCTTGTGTCTGCTCATTCGGCGTTGGGGTGGGGGCCGTGGAGGGTGGGTTTCTGGGAGAAAGTCAAGGTCGCGCTGGCTGTCTATTTCCATCAGGCCTAACAGAAAACTCTGGTCCCCAACGGAAGCCCTGTCCTGTCTTCAGCTGCCACAGCGGCGGACTAAAGGTCACGCAGGAGCCGGCGTCGAGGATCAATCTGCAGCAGGGTTAAACGGGGCAGGCGGAGTCAGAGTAGATGCGTGTGTATTGCATGTGTGTGTGTGCGTGTGCGTGTGTGTGTGTGTGTGCGTGTGTGTGCATGTGTGTTGTGTGTGTGTGTATGATGAAATGAATTTGAAAGACGTTTTGGACATTTGTCACTTGCTATGCACAGCTGTGCTTTTAATTCCTCCACATTGTTCAGTCACTGATATTTATATAATAATAATACTACTACTACTGCTAATAATAATAAGGATAATAATAAAAATACTACTACTACTACTATTAACAATACTAATACCAATACTACTACTACTGCTTGTACTACTACTACTACTATACTACTACTACTACTACTAATGCTAATAAGAATTAAGAATAGGAATAAGCATAAAGAAAAAATTGGCAGCAAAGAATAAAATCACATAATTAAAACATTTCTAAAAACTAAGCAGGATAGATACGATTTTAAAATAAAAGACTTCAAATGGGGCCTGGGACTGCACACGATAACATTCTGAATTATTTAAACCTTAAAAGCAAGTTTGAAGAAGAGAGAGGATGAATGGGGGGGGGTGGAGTAGTTAGTGGAGTCGCCGTCCCCCAGGTGGATGTGTTTTGTCACGGCGGTGGGGGGGGGGGGGGGGGGCAGGGGGTCCGGAGCTCCGAGGGCCAGGGCCCCGGTGGGCGCGTGGCGGTGTAAGTGATCCGTGAGTTAGGGGAGTCGGCAGCAGGTGATGGAGAGGCGTTCGTAGGTGCCGGTGGTGGAGAAGACTTGAAATCGATGTTTAGCAGGACAGGGTCGCCGGGTGTGGAGGGAGATCAGGTGGGGGGCCGTGGCGTGACGGCGTCTCTAAGGGGCGGACGCGGGGCGATTCGAGATTCAAGATTCTTTATTGTGATGTGTATAACAAGTACAACGGAATAGCGTCTCTCCCCGTTCACTCCCGCAGTATTCTTCGAAAAAATGTAAATTCTCAACAATTCTAAACAACAAGTAAATGTACGTACGTGAATACAATAAAAAGTGACTGAGTAAGAGTAACAATACTGTGGCGGGTGGTGCAACAAATGTAGTAAAGTGCATTTTTGCGGGTGACTTTGGTGGCTGTTCTGCAATAGGATGGTGTTTCTGGAGGTGATAAAAACATGCGTGAGTGTTTTGGCGACGAGGACAAGGACGGAAGGTCACCCCTGCATGCAAAAGTACCATTATTATTATTATTATTATTATTATTATTATTATTATTATTATTATACAGTAGAAGTCGAGTTGTTCTCGTCTATTATTATTCATGCTGAATAATAACGTGGGTGATATTGAAATGTGTTCCCCTCGATCTGGGGGCGAGGGCATCGCGCTCTAACTAATTATCTACCCCACCCCCCCCCCCCCCCCCAAAAAAAAAATAAAGGTGTGTGTGTGTGTGGAAACTCTGGCCCGAGGTGAGGTGTAGCTCAGTGTCATTATGAACACACTGTGCCCCCTGCCCAAGGTTGCGCTCTGCTGTGTTGTGTTGTGTTGTGTTGTGTTGTGTTGTGTTGGTGGACTGGCTGCAGCTCGCACACGCAGAGAGCTGGACTCTGTGTGTGTGTGTGTGTGTGTCTGTGTGTGTGTGTGTGTGTGTCTGTGTGTGTGTGTGTTGCCCAGATCTCACAGAGCAAAAGGTTGGCATGGGCAAGGCGAGGGAGGGGAAGGCGAGGGGAAGGGGAAGGGAGGGAAGGGAGGGGCGTGTGCAAAAGCGAGCGCATGTGTGTGCGTCCTCGGGGGGGGAAATGCAGCAGAGCACCAAATGTCAAAGAAGGACTAATGATGAACAGGAGCGAAGAATAAAGAGGAACAAGAGTCGCTTCCAACTTGCTCTGCAGCAGTTTGGACCGCTTGAAAGATCTCCACGTTCACCTGCACTCCTTTCACTTAGCGTACTTCTAATTGGAATTCTATTTACGATTCAGCTGCGGTTGAATAATTTAGCAGATGCTTTTATCTTTTTGATTTCACATTAATGCGTACTTTTCGAAGATTCTGATGGCTTCTGACTTATTCATGAGCCGGTGAGGGGGGGTTATATATATATTTAGCTCAGAGAAAATGCCCGACTGTAGACTGAAGACTGTGAACATCGGGGTTCGAACCGACAACCCTTCAGTTGGGACTCTAAGCCTAACTCCCTATACCGCCCCCCCCCCTGAATGAATTCTACAAGCAAACAAAAAGGAAAAAGCACACATTTCCTGATTCTCCAGACTCTATTTTTCACTAAACAAGGTTGTGGGAGGTTTACTCCGGTAAAATAAGATAAGATAAGATCGAACTTTCTTAATCCCGAAGGAAATTCTTGTGCCAGAGGTTGCTCAAAGATACAACAACAACATTAGAATAACAACAATAGAATACAAAATGTAAAGTGTGTAGCCTAATAGAATAACAATAAAAGCAAGTAATATATTTAGCACAGAAAATAGCGGTGATGAGGGAGGAGGTAGGAGGTAGGAGGGAGGGGATGCCTGTTGTCCTGAGCTTGCCCGTGCTCCCTCATTGGTGCCGCTTGCCTTTGTGGAATACAACAGCGGACGAACGGACAACGGATGACGTGTCGCCGCCTTTTTCATCAGGTGGACAAAAAGGCAGAGAAGACCGGCCTTCACTCTCTCTCTCTCTCTCTCTGGCTGTGATCGCCGCCTATCGATGACCCTCGTTCAGGTCAGCGTCTATCTATACCGGCTCGTGGTCAATGGCTGTCGTAAGTGGTCAGGCGGCGCCGTAGCACGCGACGACACAGCGTAGCTTCCAGAGACACGCGCTCGCTAAAAGGGGTCAGTTCAGTTCAGTTCAGTTCCAGTCGGTTACAGACAGATAAACAGATGTTTCCAGCCTTGCATCACTCCACTAAACCCGGCCTGTTCAATAATTTGCAGGCTGAGTCATTTGGATCCCGCCCGGAAATATTTATTTATTTGAACATAAGCAATCAGAATCAATCGGAAAATAATAATAATAACAGTGAGATCCGCTTACATTTCCTCCAGTCGGAAAACCATTTCACCTGCTTTGCCCCGCCCCTTAGACCTGCCCGTGACCCTGCACACTCTCTGTGTGTGTGTGTGTGTGCGTGCAAATGAATGACTGAAGCAATTGCTGCTGCAGGCAACTAAAAGTGGCTTTCAGTGCCTCCTCCAATATCAGGACACAGGTGGATGTTGAATAAACCATTTTAGTGCAGAGTTTGTCGTCGAATGAATGACAGAGTAGGTGGTGCACTCTTTGCATGCCGGTGAACAGTGTGTGTGTGTGTGTGTGTGTGTGTGTGTGTGTGTGTGTGTGTGTGTGTGTGTGTGTGTGTGTGTGTGTGTGTGTGTGTGTGTGTGTGTTGTGTGTGTGTGTGGTGTGTGTGGTGATGGCGGCTGGTTTAATGTGGCTGCACCACCATGTGTGCAGCCTCACCTCAGCCTCAGCCTCTAACCTGGGCCAGGTGAGGCTGCTTAAACCATCCACCACCACACACACTCCACACAATGACCGACAGCGCTTGGATGTTGCCGAGCGCTGCCAAGATGTGCTTGGACCTCTGTTGTAAATAACATGATCACTTGTTGCTTGATGTATTTATACATCCCACCACTCCTACTTTGATATTGTTAGTTGAATGATTAATTATATTAAATCATTACTACAGTAATTAGTATAATAATGACTATATTAGAGAATAGACAGTACATACCTGTAAATATACCAGCCAGCGCGACAAGAAGCCAAGATAAACTAAACCAAAGTCTAAAAATAGCTTACTCCAATTTTTCATAATTTCGACGATGCTTGCGGAGCGTTCCCCATTTCTGCAGTCACTGACTGCCAGTACTGGTCTGAATGTGTAGACTAATTCAAGAAAACTGTAATGTTAGAGGTTTGCAGAGTAGGGCAGTGGGGCAGACTAATTCCTGCCCCAAATTCGCCTCTACTGGAGTTCCTTGCAGTTTGCATCTTTGACCACAAGGAGATATAATAGATCTGCCAGCGCCAAAAAGGGCAGTTAGGATCTGACCCCAACCACTGAATTGACATGGAAGTGATTTAGGAATGATTTTTCACAGATGTATTGTCTGCTGGATAAACACATTGCGAGTAAACACTCTTTATGGACAGTATTACGGGTATTTAGTGTATTTACCGAATTTTCAATTACATTAATCTGTCTCCCGGAATTAAATAGTTGAATAGCCTCATGCTATGCAGAAGGATGAATCGGATTCGTGGCTAATGGTCCGCTGAAACAAATAGGTAATTTTACAACAATTACAACACAGAACACCCCCAACCCCCGCCCCGCCCCCCTGCCCCCCCCCCCCCCCCCACACACACACACACACACGCACACATACACACACACACACACACGGACACACACACAGACACACACACAGACATGCCCACAGACTGCCTGACTGTTTGTTGTCGTGACAAAATCAGCGCCAGAACCGGGCCGGGCAAACATACTGGTGTGTTCCCCCCCCGCCCCCTCCACAACAACGCCGCTTTCACTGCCATGTTTGGAGAAGACAGACTGGAAAACAGACACACACACGGACACACACACACACACACACACATACTCTGTCAGGCGACACATGGCGAGAACTCAGCAGTCACTCACAGTCCAGCAACAAACCTGAGAGCCGTCAATACAGCAGACCGCTAACATGAGGCCCCCCCCCCCGTGTGGGGAGGAGAGCCACGTCCAGTGGTCTGTGTGTGTGTGTGTGTGTGTGTGTGTGTGTGTGTGTGTGTGTGTGTGTGTGTGTGTGGGTGTGGTGGGGGGGGGGCATTGGAATTGGAATCATGTCTGTCCAGAATTAACCCTGCAACATGTTGTTCCATCTGCATCTGGACCACAACAAGAGAGAGAGCCACAAAACAACAACAACAACACCAACAACAACACCAACAACAACACCAACAACAACAACAAAATCCGTGTTGTTGGACTGCAGAGATGCGACGGGCTAAAAGTGTCGTCGCCCGTTATTTATTTTCAGCCGAGCTGCGTGGGTGAATACATGCTGTTACGGCGGGAAGGTGTGAGAGTTTCAAAAGCAGAGGCTGATGCACGTTGTAAATACCTTTTGAAAAAATATCTCCAAAAATAAATAAAGAACGACATCTTTACAGCCTCGCTCCGTGGACTACGCTGCAAACTGCTTCAAACTAGCTTGCAAAAAAAAAAGGGTTACGGGTCGTCGCAGGACAGGGCATTAGGGGCGGCGGTAGCTCAGGAGGTAAGAGCGGTTATCTGGCAACATGAAGCCTGCTGGCTCCGCCTCCTAGCTAAGTGTCGAGGTGTCCCCTGACCAAGACACCACCTAACCCTAACTGCTCCTGACGTGTTGGTTGTTACCTTGCGTGGTTGACCCCGATGTCGGTGGATGAATGGGTGAACGTGAGGCAATACCGTGAAGCAATTTGGATAAAAGCGCCGTATAAATGCAATCCATTTGCATTCCATCCCCCTTTATCAGACCTCCCTCGTTAATGGTCCCCCATCTAATTGTTCCGTCTCCGGTGCGGCGCCGCAGCAGATCCCCGCACTTTGTTTTCGACTTCAATGGCCGACCCCGCCCTCCTCTAAACGCCGGCGGCCCAAGTTTGCACATTTACAATGATTACTGTGCCGGGGCCGTTGCCTTTGGATCTCATCTCACGGTTTGACTTGCCGTATCGATCTCCCCTCCCGCAGGTTTGTGGCTCTGGGGAAGAACAGCCCGTGGCTACCACTACATTCTGGCCAATCTCGTGTAGTAACTGTCTCGTGGTCACACACACACACACACACACACACACACACACACACGGGCACCCAGGGGGTGTCCAATCCCTGCCCTCATGTTCCTCACGACGGGATTAATGTACCGCTATACTGTGTACGCCTCAACCATGGCAAACAAATATGTGTCTTCTCCGTATGTATTATGTGTTGTGGCAATAGCGTTTTTTTGCATTAATAATAATGCAACATGCATCATAAGCTTCATAATCATAAAGAAAATAAAGTAAAAAACACCAAACAAACAGACAAAATATAGCATTGACATTGCAAACATTGGCATTGAGGATCGCGATTAATTTCTGTTATGAGGAAAAGCAGGGGAGAGCGACAGGTACACAAAGGACGGGATGCAGATGGAGGCAGATAGCAGATGACAAAAAAAGGCTTCATATTAAATCACAAAAATAACAAAAACGCACGGGCAGGGAACTCGGGATGGAAAATGGAAAACACAGGAGGTCGAGAATGAAGAAACAGCATCGGGACAACAACACACGAGGTAGACCAAGAACCCACATGGAACAACGGGGATTGACAAGACATATATATAGAGAGAGGAGAGAAAAAGGTGAAGAGTTTTAAGCGATTAGTCTTTTTCACAGTCCGAGGCCCTCTGGTGGACAGGTGGGGAATGACAACTAAAGGTACAAGCAGGAAAACACACTAAGACAAAAAAAAGTAAAGAAAAAAACAACAAATTTATGTTATTGATTAGTCATGAATGAGACGTTACTAGTATTGTGCCGGACTGAATCAGGACCCCTGATGAAAGTGGTCAGAATAATTGATTCACAAATATTCATAAACTAATGACTCGTGACCTAATGATGATCTTCATCAATACAGGATCTCCCGTTACTATAAACCGATTACAAGGGTTAGGAATTAGGGAAGTAGTACTATTATCGATTCGTCAATTCTCATCAACAGTTGTTTCTGATTCGCTCCTCGCTCGTTCCTTAATTAACAAACATGAACTAATCATTGACGGCTCGATATAATTTGACGAGGAGTTGCTCATTAGCTCACGGTTAACGAGCGGTTAGTTTCATCGTACGTTCCTCATTTGTTAACGACCGAAAGCGGTGCGTCCGGTGGTCTCGTAAAGCGTTGCCCACATGTGGATCGAAAAAGCGCCGATTTACCCCCAAAAACAAGCAAGCATCTGGTTTCCATGAGCAGACACAACTGTGTAAATACACTCGCATGTTGTTTGTCGGCGACTGAACCTGTTGACACACAAACATCCCCTCCCGACATGTTAACACACACACACGACGTTCTTCTTCCGATGAAACCACAACTTAAGTGTGAAACGCGTTATTTCCCGAGATGGAGTTTTAATGTTTGTAAGACCTGGCAATGTCTCTACAGCAGACTCGAATGCGACAAAAAAATGGGAATATTCTTATATGGACAGCGAATAAATATTGACTTTAAATCTGACTGAAAATAAATATATATAATTAATATATAGCAGAAATAAATACATGTGAAAAAAAAATATAGAATTAATATATAGCAAAAATAAATACATGTGAAAAAAATATATATAAATAAATACATAAATTAAAAATATACTGTATATATATATATAAATAGTATACTGTATATGACGACTTCACATGTGTGTTGTGTGTGTGTGTGTGTGTGTGTGTGTGAT
>PIJE02001861.1:85211-86595 GCA_002895965.2 Coryphaenoides rupestris | reverse complement strand
CCGAGATCTTCATTGCAGATCTTCCGCACGGCGCACTCCGACGCCGGGAAGACCGACACATGCTGTGTTTCGGTTCGGGGAACATTTGAAATCCTGCAGAAAGTGGAAACCATTTTTATTTGCTCTTTTAGCGGATGCTTTTATCCAAAGCACTTCACAGTGAATCGAGATGCATGTCGATAGGGAGCAGCGAAGCCAGGGGTTCAGTTCGGTCAACTTTGATCGAGGGGCGTCTGCAAGGTACACTCTGGTTCGTTGGGGATCGAGCCCAGGAACTTTTGGTGTTGAAATGCATACGGTTGGCTTACGTTGCAGTTGAATCCTCTGCCGAGTTCTAACCTGGAACGACGTTGTTGCTGTTTTCTTGTTTTATTCCAGGTCGTCCTGTGGGGACGCACCGAGAAGTGCCTTAAAGACACAGCCGAAGAGATCTCTCTCTCGGGAACAGAGTGCCACTACTTCCTGTGTGACGTGGCCAATCGGGAGGAAGTGTACAAACAGGCCAAGGTGGTGCGGGAAAAGGTACGTTCACTCCAGTTTGGCTTTTACCGTAAATCTGCAACAACAACAAAATCCCGTGTGAACGTTTCATGTTTCAAGTGAAAATAATGTTTAATCTTCAATATTATGCACCAATCCACAAAAGCACATTCCTTTTCTGTGAAAAACAAATTGGCAAACAACTGATTTCTGATTCAGATTTATTTTTCTTTGACTTTTTTCATTTTGGACGTCAGGTGGGCGACGTGACGATCCTGGTGAACAACGCGGCGGTGGTCCACGGCAAGAGTCTGATGGACAGCGATGACGATGCCCTGCTCAAGTCCCAGCACATCAACACCATGGGCCAGTTCTGGGTAACGGACCTGCCAAGCCTCACCTCTCCGCTCCCCGCCCGTTAAGCCGGGGCCCATTCGCCACTCATTAGTTAGCTTACTTCTGGGGTCGTGCTAATCATCACATAATAGCTTGTTTGGCTGGAGTTACGCAAGCGTACTGGTTTTTTTTTGGGTACTTTTCCGAACCTGGAATTCCCACCTCTTGCACGGAGAGAACGAGGGGGGATTTCCTGACTCCGGATTACCCTCTGCCGGTTGCCAACTTTGGTTTTAGCTGCCTTCGCCGGTGCCTGCGCAGCGCGTATAGGTTTCCTGCAGGCGTGTCAGTCAAGGCGTGTCATTATGTCAGGTTAAGTGGGGTATTTCCAAATTGGCCCTTCAATCCAGGGAGAACATCAGAGGGGCCTTTTGAAACCCCTGGCGTTTTAAAGTGTGAATAGAGTTCAGGAGACTCTGTGACACAGGCTGACAGAAAAGCAATTATCAACAAAATGGAAATGTAATCTGTAGATTTGCTCCAAGCCTGGTTCATTCCCTTCTCTGTC
>PIJE02001861.1:77711-80211 GCA_002895965.2 Coryphaenoides rupestris | reverse complement strand
TGAGGTGGGTGCACCCAGGGCCCCCGGGGAGGCTCTCCGCAGACCGCAGACCCCTCACCCCCCCCGGGAGCACCTCAGCTCGGAGGGCAGGCGGACGGCCGTAAACGCAGACGGCCAGTTGCCGGCCCTCGGGCTGTCTGTCTACAGACCGGGGGCCATAAAGTTTCATTTGAATCCCTGCACCGACCGTAAAAGGCCCTGCTTCTTGTTCAGGATAGGGGTGTGGATCGCGGTCGGCCAGTGACCCCATCTCAGAGAAAAACACTGGAGAGAGGGGGGGAGAGAGGGGGAGAGAGGGAGAGAAGGGGAGAGAGAAGGGAGTGAAGACAGAGGGGAGGCAGAAGGAAGGAGAGAGCGGAGGAGAAAGGTAGAGAGAGGGGAAGAGTTGGGGAAGAGGCAGAGAGACAGACAGACGAGAGAGAAAGAGAGACAGAGCCTGAGTCTCTTCAGCGTCTCTCATTTTGTCTCTCTTCTTCTTCTGTCTTGCGTTCTGTTTCTCATTCTGTCTCTCCTTCTGTCTCTCATTGTCTCCTTGTAATGCGTTCTGTTTCTCATTCTGTCTCTCCTTCTGTCTCTCATTGTCTCCTTCTGTTCCTCATTTTGTTTCTCATTGTCTCCTGTCTCTCATTCTGTTTCTCATTGTCTCCTTCTGTCTTGCGCTCTGTCTCTCATTCTGTCTCATTGTGTCTCTCATTCTGTCTCATTGTGTCTCTCATTCTGTCTCATTCTGTCTCTCTCCTTCTGTCTCTCATTCGGTCTCATTCTGTCTCTCCCCTTCAGGTCTTGCGTTCTGTCTCTCATTGTCTCCTTGTGTCTCTCATTCTGTCTCCTTCTGTCTCTCGTTCTGTTTAACATCCTGTCTCTCATTCTGTCTCTCATTCTGTTTCTCATTCTGTCTCTCATTCTGTCTCTCATTCTGCCTCTCGCTCTGTTAACATTCTGTCTCTCATTCTGTCTCTCATTCTGTTTCTCATTCTGTCTCATTCTGTCTCTCATTCTGTCTCTCATTTTGTTTCTCATTCTGTCTCTCATTCTGTCTCCCCTTCTGTCTCATTCTGTCTCTCATTCTGTCTCTCATTCTGTCTCTCATTCTTTTTCTCATTCTGTCTCTCATTCTGTTTCTCATTCTGTCTCTCCTTCTGTCTCCATTCTGTCTCTCATTCTGTCTCTCATTCTGTCTCTCATTCTGTCTCTCATTCTGTCTTTCATTCTGTCTCTCATTCTGTTTCTCATTCTGTTTCTCATTCTGTCTCTTATTCTGTCTCTTATTCTGTCTCTCATTCTGTCTCTCATTCTGTCTCTCATTCTGTTTCTCATTCTGTCTCTCATTCTGTTTCTCATTCTGTCTCTCATTCTGTTTCTCGTTCTGTCTCTCATTCTGTCTCTCATTCTGTCTCCCATTCTGTCTCATTCTGTCTCATTCTGTTTCTCATTCTGTCTCTCATTCTGTTTCTCATTCTGTCTCTCCTTCTGTCCCATTCTGTCTCTCCTTCTGTCCCATTCTGTCTCTCATTCTGTCTTTCATCCTGTCTCTCATTCTGTTTCTCATTCTGTCTCTCATTCTGTCTCCCGTTCTGTCTCATTCTGTCTCTCATTCTGTCTCTCATTCTGTTTAACATTCTGTCTCTCATTCTGTTTCTCATTCTGTCTCTCCTTCTGTCTCATTCTGTCTCTCATTCTGTCTCTCATTCTGTCTCTCATTCTGTTTCTCATTCTGTCTCTCATTCTGTCCCATTCTGTCTCTCATTCTGTCTCTCATTCTGTCTCTCATTCTGTTTCTCATTCTGTCTCTCATTCTGTCTCCCATTCTGTCTCTCATTCTGTCTCCCCTTCTGTCTCCCATTCTGTCTCTCATTCTGTCTCACCTTCTTTCTCATTCTATTTCTTATTCTGTCTCTCATTCTGTCTTTTATTCTGTTTCTCATTCTGTTGCGAAACCGTGGGGTGGAGGTGGTGGTGGGGAAGTGGTGAGTTTGGATCTGGGTCGAGCTGTGCTCTGCTCAGAGGACGAGAGGAGAGGAGAGGAGAGGAGAGGAGAGGAGAGGAGAGGGAGGCGAGAGGGAAGAGGAGACATTCTGTCTCTCATTCTGTCTCTCATTCTGTCTCTCATTCTGTCTCTCATTCTGTCTCTCATTCTGTCTCTCATTCTGTCTCTCATTCTGTCTCTCATTCTGTCTCCCCTTCTGTCTCATTCTGTCTCTCATTCTGTTTCTCATTCTGTCTCTCATTCTGTCTCTCATTCTGTCTCTCATTCTGTCTCTCATTCTGTCTCTCATTCTGTCTCTCATTCTGTCTCTCATTCTGTCTCTCATTCTGTCTCTCATTCTGTCTCTCATTCTGTCTCTCATTCTGTCATTCTGTCTCTCATTCTGTTTCTCATTCTGTCTCTCATTCTGTCTCTCATTCTGTCTCCCCTTCTGTCTCATTCTGTCTCTCATTCTGTTTCTCATTCTGTCTCTCATTCTGTCTCTCATTCTGTTGCGAAACCGTGGGGTGGGGG
>PIJE02001861.1:22711-70211 GCA_002895965.2 Coryphaenoides rupestris | reverse complement strand
CCACACACACACACACACACACACACACACACACACACACACACACACACACACACACACAGACCACCCCGAACTAAGGCGAAGAGTAAATCAAACCCAAACACACAGAAGTCATAATCCGTGAACTTTCTTGACCTTCCGTAATGAAGGAGTGGGTGCCGGAGGGCGGAGCTACATGTGGGGCGGAGATCCGTCCGCGATAGCTCACAGGCTGCCTCCTAACGTGTCTTCATGAGTATGAGTACTCAACTGGGCGCTGTGTGTGTGTGTGTGGGTGTGTGTGTGCGTGTGTGTGTCTGTGTGTGTGTGTGTGTGTGTGTGTGTGTGTGTGTGTGTGTGTGTGTGTGTCTGTGTGTGTGTGTGTGTGTGTGTGTGTGTGTGTGTGTGTGTGTGTGTGTGTTGCTGGAACGTTCCCGGGCTTCACAGCATGACCTCAGAGTGAACTCAGAGTGTTCGAATGCAAACCACTCGCACTCCAGGGTTCACTGAGCTGTGTCCCTCTGCACTCAGTGCTGCACTGTCGCTGTAATACTTAACCTTAACCATATGCTGCAGTGTCTGTGCCTTAAGACACCATTTTGTGTGTGTGTGTGTGTGTGTTTGCGTGTGTGTGTGTGTGTGTGTGCATGTAGTATGTGTGTTTGTGTGTGTGTGTCTGTGTGCAAGACTTGTTGTGCTCAATTCATGCATGTGCAGTGTGTGTGTGTCTGTGTGTGTGAGTGTATGCACATCTGTGTGTGTGTCTTGGGTGTGTGTGCATGTAGTATGTGTGTGTGTGTGTGTGTGTGTGTGTGTGCATGTGTGTCTGTGTGCGTGCGTTCACACACATACGTACACGTGCGTGTGTCTGTGTGCACACATTTGCTTGTGCTTAATTCATGCATGTACAGTGTGTGTGTGTGTGTGTGTGTGTGTGTGTGTGTGTGTCTGTGTGTGTGTGTCTTGTGTGTGTGTGTGTGTGTGTGTGTGTGTGCATGTAGCCATGATCTGGTTCAGCAGGGTGCCAGAGGGTGGGTGAGAGGTGGTGGAGAGCTCACTGGACCCTGCCCTTCTCACAGGGAGCCCAGCGGAGTCATTACCAACTCAACACCTCCCAGGGGAAAGGGTGACCCCGTGGAGGTGGGTTAATGGGTGAGACGGTTGGGGTAGCGGCGCGGCGGCGCCGGCGGCAGGGGTGGTGGGCGAGGGCACGGTTTGTAGTAATTAGCCCCGCGAGCGCCACACGGCTTTGTCTCGTGGACGGATCCGGTCTGAAGGCGAGGAAGATCTCGTCGGAGGATAATATCGGCCTTCCTGTCTTCCTCCCGCGTTTAGTTGTGGGACCCTCGAGAACTCTGGACATTAATGAGCATACGGGAGCGGGGGAGGGATGGAGAGAGAGAGGGAGGGAGAGAGAGAGAGAGGAGAGGGGAGGAGAGAGAAGGGAGAGAGGAGAGGGGAGAGGGAGGGAGGAGAGAGAGAGGAGAGAGAGGGAGGGAGGGAGGGAGAGAGAGAGGGAGAGGGAGGGAGAGGGGGAGGGAGAGAGGGAGAGGGGAGAGGAGGGAGGGAGAGAAGGAGAGAGAGAGGGAGAGAGGGAGGGAGAGAGAGAGGAGAGAGGAGGAGAGGAGAGGAGGGAGGGAGGAGAGAGGAGAGAGGAGAGAGAGAGAGAGGAGGGAGGGGAGAGAGGGAGAGAGAGAAGGGAGAGAGGAGAGAGAGAGAGAGAGAGAGAGAGAGAGAGAGAGAGAGAGAGAAGGAGAGGGAGAGGGAGGGAGGAGGGAGAGAGGAGAGGGGAGGGAGAGAGAGGAGGAGAGAGGGAGGGGAGGGAGGGAGAGGAGAGAGGAGGAGGGAGAGGGGGAGGGAGGGAGGAGAGGGGGAGAGAGAGAGGGAGGAGGGAAGAGAGAGAGAGAGGAGAGAGGGAGGAGGGAGGAGAGAGGAGAGAAGGAGGAGAGAGGAGAGGAGGAAGAGAGAGGGAGAGAGGGAGAGGGGGAGAGAGGGAAGAGAGGGAGAGAAGGGAGGGGAGAGAGGGGGAGGGAGGAGGGGAGGGAGAGAGAGGAGAGGAGAGGGAGAGAGGAGAGAGAGAGGGAGAGAGAGAAGAGAGAGAGGAGAGGGAGAGGGAGGGAGAGGGAGGGAGGGAGAGAGAGAGAGAGAGGAGGATCCAAAATGTAAGCGTCATAATATGCAAACGCACATTATTATTTGACACACTCCTGACCATGACCCCGTGACCTCCGTGGCTCTTTTTTTTATAATCGTTTTGTTCCGTGGAGCGACAAAGTTGATAAAATCCCATTTTGAATGAATGCGATGGCTGGGATTAAAACCAGTCACACGGTCCAGCTTTGCATCCAAAAGGTGAAGACATCCATCTGAGAGAGAGATCTGGTTTCAATCTCCGTCTTTTGTACTTACAGCTTCATTTTTTCGTCGGGATGCGGGGGGATTCGTAAGCGCTGCTGTGTGCCGAACACAGACGGTTAACGTGGGGTCATCGGGATCTGGGACGGTGTCGTCATGCCCACCCTGCCAAGTCTCCCCCCCCCCCCCGCCATCCATCTCCACCTCCACCCTCCACCACCAACACCAACACCAACACCAGAACCTACAAACACCACCATCAACACCACCACCACCACGACAACCAAACACCACCACCACCCCGCCACCAGCACCACCAGTACCACCACCACACACCACCATAAATCCCCAACCCAACCATCACCACCCCACCACCACCACCACCACCACCACCACCACCTCCACCTCCACCTCTACCACTACACCCATGCCCAACACCAGCACCAGCAGAGTGGCAACAGGGCCCAGAATAGACAGACGAGACAGATTCAGTGGAGATGGAGATAGAGACAGACAGAGACAGACAGAAAAGAAAGAAGAGAGACAGAGAGGAGACAGAGATGGGAGACGAAAGAGAGACAGGAAAAAGAGACAGGGAGAGACAGAGAGAGAGAGAGACTAAGAGAAAGACAGGGAGCGGGAGAGAGAGACATAGAGAGACAGAAAGAGACAGAGAGAGAAAGACAGAGAGAGAGACAGAAAAAGAGACAGAGAGAGAGACAGAGAGAGAGACTGAGAGGAGAGACAGAAAGAGACAGAGAGAGGAGACAGAAAGAGAGACAGAAAGAGAGACAGAAAAAGAGACAGCGAGAGACAAAGCGAGACAGAGAGAGAGAGAGAGACAGAGAGAGGATCAGGGCTTGGATTCAGTGAAGACAGCAAGACATCGAGGGACAGAGAGTCGGAGAGAGAGACAGAGAGAGAGAGAGAGACAGAAAGAGACAGAGCGAGAGCGAGAGAGGATCGGGGCGCGGGGAGGAATTCCAACATCTGGCTTGTATCTGGAGCTCACGGCCATTTGGACCCAGCTGATGGTTTCCAGTAGAGCCACAAAGGCGGGATTGTTCTGGGCTTTTCGGGGTCTCGTCTCAGAAAGCCCGGAGGCCTGTCGGCCGGGCGTGGCGTGCTGGCGCCGGCCTGCCACAGCTGGGCCTGTCTGTCAGAACCCCGGAACGCCAGCCGCCGCCGCCGCCGCCACCACCACCACCACCACCACCCCCTCCGCCGCCGCCGCCACCATCGCCGCCGCCACCACAGCCCAAGGGGTGAGAGCAGAGAGTGAGACAGACAGACAGAGAGAGAGAGAGAGAGAGGGGTGAGACCACCACTACTGCATGACTGTACTGGGGAGATGGGAGACAGGGGGGGTTCACTGAAATATGGGAATGTAACATTGAGGGGGGATAACTGAATCACTGTGTGACTACATACAGTCGGTCGGAACCGAGAGGATGAGGAGGAGGAGGAGGAGCAGGATGGGAGGAGGAGGAGGGAGGAGGAGGAGCAGGGAGGGGGGGGGGAGCAGGCAAGGGTGAGCAGTTGAACTTTTCACTGCCGCTGCGAAGCTTGACGTATGAAATCACTGCAGCGCATGGCTCTTTCCAGGACCCCCGCCCGCCTTCCCCTTCCCTCCCGTCCACCCCCACCCACCCCCCCCCCCCCCTTGAACACACACACACACACACACACACACACGCACATTAACAGACACACACCAGGTTGACAAACACTTGCCTCTGTCAGCGAAACTCCGCACTCTGCTGTCTCCTCTCTCCCCCCCCCCCCCCCCCCCCCCCGCCCTTCAACCCAACTCCTCCTCCTCCTCCTCCTCCTCTTCCTCCTCTTCCTCCCACCCCCCACCCAGGTCCCGAGCTCCACTGCGCCGGGGGGGTTGACAATTGGGTTCAGCGGTGGGTCAATCGCGGGGTTTGACAATGCGCCAAGCCAAGTCTTCAATGGGGAGCGGAGCAGACAGCGTTCCCACAAAGGGCTCCCCTCACACAGAGGGGGGACTCTGGCTTAGTGGCCTCTCCCATTTAAACCCCCGGCACTGAGCGCTGCGATTCAAGGAGAATCTTTCTCACAGCCTTAATGCAGCCGCCGCCGCCGCCGCCGCCGCCGCCGCCGCCCGCCGCCGCCGCCGCGCTGTTTATAGCGCTATGGACACGATCGGTTTACAGTCCACCCCCCACTGCCGCCTCCACCACCACCACCACCACCACCACCACCACCACCACCACCACCACTACCACCAGCACCAGCTCCACCAGCACCACATCCACCACCACCATCACCACCACCACCACCATCAGCACCACCTCCACCACCACCAACACCACCACCACCCCCATCCACCACCACCACCACCACCACCAGGGTCTGTTTACCACCAGAGGAGCCCCCCACCATCCACTCTCTGGATGTGTGTGTGTGTGTGTGTGTGCGTGTGCATGTGTGCGTGTGTGTGTGCGTGTGTGTGCGCATTTGCACGCATGCACATGTGCGTGTGTGCATGTGTGTGCGTGTGTGTGGGCGTGTGCCTGCTCATGCACATGTGTGTGTGTGTGTGTGTGTGTGTGTGTGTGTGGTGTGTGCATGTGTGTGTGTGTGCTGATGTGCGTGCTCATGCACATGTGTGTGTGCATGCATGTGTGCGTGTGTGTTGTGGTGTGTGCGTGTGTGCGTGCTCATGCACATGTGTGTGTGTGTGTGTGTGTGTGCGCGTGTGTGTGTGTGTGTGCGTCCCTCCCTGCTGAAGATATACAAGGTACTGATATGAGAGCAGAGCCAGCAGGGGGTGAGGAGGAGGAGGAGGAGGAGGAGGAGGAGGAGGAGGAGGAGGTATGGATATTGTGTGCGAAGGTCACCGCGAGTCCTCCTGCTGATGTTGATTCAAGATGGGCTTGTGTTTGAGTTTTTTTTCCCTCTTCTCTCTCCTCTCCTCTTCCTCGGAGCCAGAAGTTTTGTGTTTAAACGTCCCCCAACATTCCCTCCAAGTCCGTCTCTGTTTGTTGATCCCCCGGCTGTGCTGTTCTGTTCTGTTCTGTTCCGTTGTGTTCCGTGCGCGCGGAGACGGGGACGGGGATGGAGACGGAGACGGAGACGAGGACGGGGACGTGTATATGCGTGTCCATGTGTTTGCACAGCATGTGTGCACAGCATGTGTGTGAGCGCGCGCGTGTGCGTGTGTGTGTGTGTGTGTGTGTGGATTTATGTATGCGAGTGTGTGCTCATTGTACCTGTGTTTGTGCATTCGTTTGAATGTTTGCACATATTTCTGCGTGTGTGTGTGTGTGTGTGTGTGTGAGTGTGTGTCCATATATATGATTCGTGTGTTCTGTGTGTGTGTGTGTGTGTGTGCGCTTTGTGTGTACAAGCGTGTGTAAGCCACATGTCCATCTGTGTATACCGCATGCGTGTGTGTGTGTGTGTGTGTGTGTGTGTGTGTGTGTGTGTGTGTGTGTGTATGTATGCGTGTGTGTCTGCGCTTAAACATGTTTGTTTGGGTCTGTGTGTTCGCGGATGTTTGTGTATATTTGTGTATGTTTATGTGTGCGTGCGAAACAAACGACACACACATCGTTCAGCGTGTGTGTGTGTGTGTGTGTGTGCATGTGTGTGCGTGTGTGTGTGCGTGTGTGTGTGTGTGTGTGTGTGTGTGTGTGTGTGTGTGTGTGTGTGTGTGTGAGTGGGAGACATGGATCTCTTGCACGTTGAGTGTGTGAACTCTGGCTGAACCCCGAGCATACTGTTTCAGGCACGCTCTGACAACCGCGCCCCCGTGACCCGGCTCGCGACTGCCTGGTTCACATGGAGGTCCTCGGTACTCACGCACGGCAGCTCCTCCTCCTCCTCCTCCTCCTCCTCCCTCCCTCCTCCCCCCTCCTCCCCTCTCCCAACTCTCTCACTCCAGTTTTCCACCCCCTCCGTTCCCCTCTCTTTCTTTCTCCCTCCTCCTCTCCTTTCCTCTTCCTCTCCTCTCCTCTCCCCTCCTCTCCTCCCTCTCCCCTCCTCTCTTCCTCTCCCAACTCTCTCTCACCCCTTTTTCCACCCCCACTCCTCTCCCTCCCTCCCTCCCTCCAGCTCCTCCTCTCCTCTCCTCTCCTCTCTTTCTCTCCCAAACTCTCTCTCTCTCTCTCTCCCGTTTCCTCCTCCTCTCCCCCCAACTCCCCTTCTCCACAAACTCTTTCTCCTTTCCCAACTCTCACCCCCCACTATCCCTGCAACTCCTCCTCCCCTCCTCCTCACCTCCCCACCTCCCCACTCCACCAACTGGTTCTCCTTTCCCAACTCTCTCTCTCTCTCTCTCTCTCTCTCTCTCTCTCTCTCTCTCTCTCTCTCTCTCTCTCCCCTCCCAGAGCTCCTCCAGGCTGTATTGTGAAAATAAAGCAGAAACCAATAAAAGATGATGTTCTCGTTCCTATGGCGACTCTGTCCTCTCTGACCTGTTGTTGTTCTTGTTGTTCTACAGAAACGAGGCCAAGCAACACTTGGATCTTTTGATCGGATGCTTTGATTGTTTTCAGCCGACTTTGTAAATTGCTTTGGATTAAAGCAGATTAAAGAAGGAATTCATATCCAATAGCACATCCAGGCACATCCATTAAAGTTTAGACATGGCTCTCGACCTCAGCGTAGCTCAAACCTTTGAGCAAAAATGATTACGAGGAACCATATTATGCTGAGATGTTCCCTGTCGCTGAAATAATAATGTGGCACACAGACACAGAGGAAAAATAATTATCGGTACTTTGATTTTGTTCTATTTTGCCGAGTAAATATGCATTTTCCATCTGTGAAGACTGAACCAATTAGAGCGAATTGTTCAAATTGAATCTTGAAATCTGTGACCATGGCAAGGGCTCCAATTAGGGAGCTCTCTATTTGCGCTATCTCTGATTTCCTCACGTGCCGGAGACATTCTTCAAACAGAATCATTCTAATTCTAATTACATTTTGGTTCAGTGAAATAGATGAATAAACCTGAAATAGCCGTCCACAGTAGGAGAACGTAGCCGGTCGCTAGCTGTGCGCGTTGCTCAGTGAAATGCGCGCACGACGACGAATACAATAAGTATAATAAAACACGTTTAAAACACGTATAGATGGGGATTGTGCCATTGTACCTTTTCCGTGGTTCAAACCCTTCAGCGGCCACGAGAGCTTCCCGGAGCAAGACGCATAATATAACCCCTGCTACCTGCTCCCTGTACCGACAATAAATCACTTTATTGGCCGTTCGTGTCAAAGGATGACGTAGTAATGGGATGTAATGATCGCGGACGGAGCCCAGCTCTCTGGTGGAGGTATGATGTGATTGGCGGCGTGGGTTTATAACCTCGCCTCAGCCCGATCTCTCGCCGCTCGTATCTCCTAAACTAAAGCCATGTTCTTTAGTTGTATATGTTGAGGTAGACGGGAGATGAAACCCAAAAGAAATGTGTCGATGCTTATCTATCTTAAGTTATCTCTCTGTAAAGTAAAGACAAAGCAGCCGTCTCAGATAAGGAATGCCGCGTGTGTGTCTGTATGTGTCTGTGTGTGTGTGTATATGTCTGTATGTGTGTGTGTCTGTGTGTGTGTGTGTCTGTGTCTGTGTGTGGGTGTGTATATGTGTGTGTGTCTGTGTCTGTGTGTATGTATATGTCTGTATGTGTGTGTCTGTGTGTGTCTGTGTCTGTGTGTGTGTGTATATGTCTGTATGTGTGTGTGTGTCTGTGTGTGTGTGTCTGTGTCTGTGTGTGTGTGTATATGTGTGTGTGTGTGTCTGTGTGTGTGTGTCTGTGTATATGTGTGTGTGTCTGTGTCTGTGTGTGTGCATATGTCTGCATGTGTGTGTGTCTGTGTGTGTGTGTCTGTGTCTGTGTGTGTGTATATGTCTGTATGTGTGTGTGTCTGTGTGTGTGTGTCTGTGTGTGTGTGTATATGTGTGTGTGTGTGTCTGTGTGTGTGTGTCTGTGTATATGTGTGTGTGTCTGTGTCTGTGTGTGTGTATATGTCTGTATGTGTGTGTGTGTCTGTGTGTGTGTGTCTGTGTCTGTGTGTGTGTGTATATGTGTGTGTGTGTGTCTGTGTGTGTGTGTCTGTGTATATGTGTGTGTGTCTGTGTATGTGTGGGTGTTTCTGTGTGTGTGTGTGTATATGTGTATATGTCTGTGTGTGTGTGTGTGTGTGTGTGTCTGTGTCTGTGTGTGTGTATATGTCTGTATGTGTGTGTGTCTGTGTGTGTGTGTCTGTGTCTGTGTGTGTGTATATGTGTGTGTGTGTGTGTGTGTGTGTGTGTGTGTGTGTGTGTGTGTGTGTCCCGGCGACCACCTGTTGAGATCGGCTGACTAACAACCACTTCATAAATCCCGCGAGTCCTCCCTTTTTCCGCCCCCCTTTCCCAATCTGTCTCGTGTCCTCGCAATCGCCTGCCCTTTAAACCCTACAGGTTGGTCCCAGCAGTCAGCTGATTAACCCCGCCCCCTCCCCTACTCTTGACATTAGGGGGTCGAGGTGGGCGGGGGGGGGGGGGGGGCGGGGCCCACTTATCCACTCAAAGGACCCCATGCGGAGCTGTCTGTGCAAACTGCCTGATTAGTTAGCCACCCCCTGACTTTCTGTTGGTTCAGTGAGTGTGTCGAATGATAGATTAGACCCCTCATTCGTCTCCTTTGAGGGGGGGAGACCCCTTCTCCCCAGCTGCAACCCCCCCCCCGGTCACCCTCTCCAACCTGGGGGGCTTCTGTTGTGCCTCCCTCCACCCCCCACCCTCCACCCAACACCCACCAGTGGTGTTGGTGGGTGATGGTCGTGGTGGTGGTGGTGAGCGCTCTAAGGGCGATAATGCAGGATAATGCAAAGAATGAACTAAACAGAACAGATCTTGCGGAGCGTGAATGTGGGCGGGGCAATGGATGGTTGACCTGTTTGAGGTATCTCTCTCTCTCTCTCTCTCTCTCTCTCTCTCTCTCTTCTCTCTCTCTCTCTCTCTCTCTCTCTGTCTGTCGCTCTCTCAATTCAATTAAATTCAATTTCAATTCAAATAGCTTTATTGGCATGGGAAAGATAAGATAAGATAAGATAGAACTTGAACTATTGATCCCGAAGGAAATTCTTGTGCCAGGTTGCATAGCAATAGAATAAAACAATAGAGACAATAAACAGTAAAATAATAAAAAATCTAATAACAGATTTACAGATTTACAGACATTTGCATTGCCAAAGCGAGTGGTAAATGAAAAGAAAACCCACTAGAATCAAGAAACAAACAAAACTGCGACGTGTAAATCTCTCTCGCTCTCTCTCACCCATAAGAATTATATGTACTGTCCAGTATATATGTATGTAAGTACTGTATGTATGTATATATATATATTTATATACTGTATATGTGTATTTATTTTGTCGTGGACATCCTGATATTTGTCAACCCCGGGTTCTCCGATTCAGCGGCGTTCTGGCGTTCCACAATGGATGTCTTTAACCTTTGCCGGGCATTAGTCAGCACACTGATGAGCTATTGAACGGCCCTGGAAGAGGTGGTGGTGGTGGTGGTGGTGGGGGTGGTGGTGGTGGTGGTGGAGGCGGCGGGGGTTTCCGGGCGCATCTGTATAACTCATCCCAACAATGACCGAGTGAGAAATTAAAAGAGTGTGCGTCGTTGTTGGTCGCCCCTCTCTCTCCCCGCGCTGACGCAAAGAGAGACGGATGTGTGCCCGGGTGTTGTTGCTCGGCCCGGGGGCCACCGCCACATCCATCACCCGCACGGGATGTGCAATTATATGGAGTTTATACATAAACACACACGAAGCAGATGGATAGCTGGCTGGAGAGATAGATCAACTATAGACAGATACATAGATCAATCAATTATAGATAGAGTAGATAGATATAGATAGATAGGATAGGCAAAGTGATAGATAGATAGATAGACAGAATAGAAATGGTATAGATGGATAGATATCATAGGGCATAGAGAAGATAGATTGGGCTAGATAGAGGACCAGATAGATAGGCATAGAGATTGATAAGTTGATAGATAGATAGATAGATAGATAGATAGATAGATAGATAGATAGATAGATAGATAGATAGATAGATAGATAGATAGATAGATAGATAGATAGATAGATAGATAGATAGATAGAAAGATAGATAGATAGATAGATAGATAGATAGATAGATAGATAGATAGATAGATAGATAGATAGATAGATAGATAGATAGATAGATAGATAGATAGATAGATAGATAGATAGATAGATAGATAGATAGATAGATAGATAGATAGATAGATAGATAGATAGATAGATAGATAGATAGATAGATAGATAGATAGACAGACAGACAGACAGATAGATAGATAGATAGATAGATAGATAGATAGATAGATAGATAGATAGATAGATAGATAGATAGATAGATAGATAGATAGATATAGATAGATAGATAGATAGATAGATAGATGGACAGATAAACACAATGTGAAAACAAAACCAAAGACAAGTATAACGGCTTCAAAAAACAAGCCCTGTTATTGGCTAAATATTTACCAAAGTGCCAGTGGCCCCTCCCCCTGCTTCTGGAATGACCTGGCTTTACCCAGGACACGCCCCCATTCCGAGCAGGCCCCACCCACCTCTCCTGCTGGAAACTGCTTGAGTTACCAATCCCCCCGGGGAGGGAGGGAGGGGGGATTGGTAGGGGGGGGGGGGGGGGTCTCCTTCCTCAGCAGGGGCCGGAGTCCTTCTAGAGCAGGACGTTCTAGCTCCTCTCTCCTCCCTCCTCCTTTCCTCTCCTCTTCCTTTCCTCTCCTCTCCTCCTCCCCTCCCTCCTCTCTCCTCTCCTCTCTCTCCTCTCCTCTCCTCCTCCCTTCCCTCCTCCTCTCCTCTCCTCTCCTCTCCTCTTCTCTCTCCTCTCCTCTCCTCTCCTCTCCTCCTCTCCTTCCTCCTCCTCTCCTCTCCTCTCCTCTTCCTCCTCCCCTCCTCCCTCTCCTTCTCCCTCCTCTCCTCCTCTCCTCTCCTCCTCTCTCCTCTCCCCTCCCTCCTCTCCTCTCCTCTCCCTCTCCCCTCCTCCTCTCTCCTCCTTCCTCCTCTCGTCTTGCAGAGTCAGTGAGGGAAAGACGTGAACTTGGAATGACCCCCGGCAGGCCAAGTCCCTGTTGAGTTCACCCACAGGCCAGCGCCCCTCCCCCCTCCTTCTCCCCCTCCTCCTCTCCTCTCCCCCTTCTCCTCCTTCCTCCTCCTTCTCCTCCTCCCTCCTTCTTCCTCCTCTCTCCTTCTCTCCTCCTCCTCCCCTCCACCTCTTCTCTCCTTTCCAGACAGGTAGTGNTGCCTGTGTGTGTGTGTGTGTGTGTGTGTGTGTGTGTGTGTGTGTGTGTGTGTGTGTGTGTGTGTTGTGTGTGTGTGTGTGTGTGTGTGTGTGTGCATGTGTGTGTGTGTGTGTGTGTGTGTGTGCATGCCTGTGTGTGTATGCCTCTGTGTATGTGTGTGTGTGTGTGTTTGTGTATGTGTGTGCATGCATGCACGCGATAAAGGAAAGAAGTACAAAATAACATTTTGCGAGCCCCTCCACATGTGCCCTTCAGTGTGTCTTGTGTACGTGTGAATAAGTGTGTGTGTGAGCGCGTGCACGTGTGTGTGTGTGTGTGAGCGCGTGCACGTGTGTGTGTGTGTGTGTGTGTGTGTTTGCACGCTCAGGGACTCTGGGTCAGGGGTTCACAGGTACCGCCGGTGTTCAGAAGATAAAAGTGCCGGCCGGGGTGAGCAGCCGCCTGCAGGATGTGGAGAGATGAGCAGGAACCAGAGGTCTCCGGTCACAATAAGCCAGCGTTGCAGCAGCAGCAGCAGCAGCAGCAGCAGCAGCAGCAGCAGCAGAACCCTCGCCGGGGGCCTGATGAGTTCCACATGTGAGGGAAGAGAAGAAGAGGAGGAGAAACCAGCAGCCGTCATCAGTCTCCAGTCTCCTGCAGCGTTTCTTTTTTACCGCGGTGCTCGTCAACTCAACGCCGCGCTCGTACGTGTGAATAGCGTTTCCGCTGGGCTCCTGTCGTGGACCGTTACGGCTTTACTTTTACTGGCGTCAGTCAAATTGCGTTGCCAGGGTTGCCGATATTAAGTCTGCAATTTAAGCTGCCGCCGCCGACGAGAGCAAACTGCGATTCTCCACCAAAACTATCGATATAACTTGACCATTACTTTCGACCCAAATGACCTGCAACAGTACCGTCGTCGACCAAAACGAAAGTATTTTGCTGCCTTACGTAATACCGTACTTCCCTTACACTAACCTCGAGTATGTCCTCTTGTACGATACGATTACATGACCGGAGCACATTGAAATGATTAAATTATGGCTTCATAAGCAAACAACAACAACAACCTGGACAACCTTTAAACCGCTCGTAGCGCTGGAGTCCGTGGGCATCTCCTGCTGCAGTGGCTTTCTGACCGGACCCGTTTTACTCTGGTGCCTGTCGCCATGGCAGCGGTCACCCGTGTGTTCACTCAAAAGAGAGAGAGAGAGAGAGAGAGAGAGAGAGAGAGAGAGACAGAGAGAGGAGATAGAGAGACAGAGACAGAGACAGAGAGAGAGAGAGATAGAGAGAGACAGGGATAGACAGAGAAGGAGATAGAGAGACAGAGAGAGAGAGAGAGAGAGAGTGAAAGAGAGAGAGGGAGAGCTAGAGAGAGACACCCAGAGAGAGACAGAGAGACAGACAGACAGACAGGCAGATAGAGAAACGGAGACAGATAGACAAACAGAGACATAACAACTGAGACAGACAGACAGACAGACAGACAGACAGACAGACAGACAGACAGAAAGAGAGACAGAGACAGACAAACAGACAGATAGTCAGAGAGAGACAGACAGACAGACAGGCAGATAGAGAAATGGAGACAGAGACAGACAAACAGACAGATAGTCAGAGAGAGACAGACAGAGACAGACAGAGACAGACAGACAGAGACGGGTGAGATGCAGACGGTATTGTAACCCAGTGGTTCCCTATCTCCGGGCTGGGACCCCCCTTGTGGTTGCCTGACATGCAAATTGGGTCATGAGAGATTGCCGAGACTCATTCGCTCGATATTTGCTGGTGCATTTCTGATGACTTTGTGTGTTGTTTTAAACATTTTGAAAGTGTTTTAAATTTTTCTTTATATACAAACAGAATAGTAATGATTCGGAGCTAATGATTCGTAGCCACATGCAAACTCCTACTAATCGGCGCACTGCGCATATGTTCACTGGGACGTTAATAGTATGGGCTGATGTTTAACTGGGTTACAACAATGTGTGTGTGTGTGTGTGTGTGTGTGTGTGTGTGTGTGTGTGCGCGGAGGCAGATGCCTATAATGTTCAGACTTAAAAATCAGGTCACCAAAAAGGTTGTGGATGAATGCAGTCTGAAGGCCTGAGTGACAGCGAGGCCTGGGTCGGGGAAACGCTGCATGGGCCTGCATAATCACAGTCAATCACACTCAACGGGCTCCACTCAGGTCCTCAGCGTCGACCGCACCACAGACAGATGTCCGGATTGATTCATAGCCATCAAAATGTGCAAGACCCCCCCACCACACACCCCCATGCAAATTGGATTTCCATTAACCGCCATGGTCAGGAATTTTAACGAGGAGGAGAGACTGATTGTCTGGGCCCAGGCCATGCAACAACAAGACAACATGGAATCAATGGGAACCTGATTATTATTCAGATCAAGTCTAACTATCCTCTTGAATTGATATTTGACAATCAAGCATTCTCGTCCCCCTATTTGCAAATGTGGAGGTTACAGCATTTTATTATGATGTAGCCTGTTGCCTTCTAGATGACGATGTTACGTTAGCACCCCCATGTGGCCGCATCACAGTATTACAGCTCAAACCCTAACAGCACCCCATCAATGGTAAAAAAAACCCCAACTAAAACAAACAAACACATACAATAAGCTGTCAATGTCTGTATGTGTTTAGTGAAACAGTAATGCTTTTTTTAATTGACAAATAGCGTCTGATAAAAGCGTCCGCCAAAATTCCCTGAATGTAAACGTAATTATAATTTCACCCCCCCCTGTCTTAAGTCTTATCAGTCAATAAAAACTAACAAAAAGTGAAAAATGAAAACGGTCGTCGACCCAAAATGCAAGTCCACGTCCGCATGTAGGCTGCCTATGAGGTGATTATTCCACGAAGACAGAAGCAGCCAGCCGCCAAGTTAAAATAATATCCTATGAGGCCTATATCCCTCATACAATATTAACAACGCAATAACTGCAGATAAAATGCAATAATAGCCGAGATAATAACAAACAATGGGGTCGATGTGGGGGCGAGGAGGCCAACGTATCGCACGCCAGACTCCAAGTAGGCCGACATATACAGTATATACCGTATTTTTCGGACTATAAGGCGCACTTAAAATCCTGTAATTTTCTCAAAAATCGACAGTGCGCCTTATAATCCGGTGCGCCTTATGTATTAACCTCGAACCGATTTTATGTGGTACACGGCGCTCAAAAATCTGTCAAGCCGCACCGCTTGATGGATTGTCGGCGCATTACGGCTACCGCGGCGTAATACTTGATGGATTGTCGGCGCATTACGGCTACCGCGGAGTAATACTTGATGGATTGTCGGCGCATTACGGCTACCGCGGAGTAATACTTGATGGATTGTCGGCGCATTACGGCTACTGCGGCGTAATACTAGCCTTGCGGAGTAATACGTACTGTGCTTCAACATACCGGTAATATTATGGTGTGTGTACAAGGACTGAAGATGAAGAATTTGATGGATTTGTGGATGAGGAATGAACTGAAAAAGTGAGTGTATTGTTTTGTATTTTATGTGTTACAACTGAACAATGTTGAGTTATTGTGAATGAGTTGAATAAAGTTCGATTTATCTGACTGTTTTGTGTTGCTTAATGCGCCTTATAATCCGGTGCGCTTTATGTATGAAAATAGACCCGTTCATTGACAGTGCGCCTTATAATCCGCTGCGCCTTATTAGTCCGGAAGGTACTTGAAAAAAGTATTATCATATGTAAATATATTTTATTGTTTTTATTGATGTTAGGATGAGACAATCCAAAGTCACAAAAAGCAACATAGTTAGGCTGTGTAGACTTGTGTGTCTACAAGGACTGAAGATGAAGAATTTGATGGATTTGTGGATGAGGAATGAACTGAAAAAGTGAGTGTATTGTTTTGTATTTTATGTGTTACAACTGAACAATGTTGAGTTATTAGCTGTGTTTGTGTGTACCTGTCAAAGAAAATACAAATGAGAAGAAATAAGTGTGGAAGAATAGTGAGTCAGACGTGTCAGTTAAACAAGATGAGCTTCGTCAGCTAAATTAAAAGCGGGAAAAGGGCACTAACTTGTGTGTTTGTACATCTTGGCATTATTAATAGTACTTAGCATTGTTTAGCATATTATATGTTCTTAGATGTTGGTACTGCACTCAGAATGACACTTCTGCTCTTATCCCAGCTATTATGCAGGCAACCTAGCAATTATGAAACTCGTTCTATTATCCTTGCAACTATGAATGCTTGAAACCTGCTCTATTCTTATCTTTATGTACCACAGTGATATATTGCTGTCTCTCCTTCAACAAATGTACTCTTTGTACGTCGCTTTGGATAGAAGCGTCTGCCAAATGCCCTAAATGTAAATGTAATATAAAGAGCGATTCACATCCATGTTGATTACAAACAAAAAGTGAAATATCTTGTATATTGTTGGATGAAACCAGACCCACATGCCATCAGTTCTCCATCAATTTGCTTGCTTGTTTTCATACCGTTTTACTTCTGCGAGTCCAATGACAAATGATTAATTTGAAAACAGAGTTGTCCTTCGACGGTCTTATATTCTACCAGAGGTGTGACAAAATCTCATCGCTGTTTGCGTGTTTGTTTGTTTTTTACGGTTTAACAAGGTTAGGACGTTTCGGATCTTCGGACCACCGTCAGTTGAGAGAAATAACACACGCAGGCAATCCATCTGTTGGGAACGTACTGGGGAACAACAACAACATAAGACATCAAATAAAGTCGTAAAGTTTATTTGAGTGTGTGTCACGGCTGCACCCGTCTTCGGATGCCATCGGCAAAAATGGCGGCGCTCCGAAAGTGACAGCGGCGACGTCGAGCCTCAGAGGTGAACCCGCACATCCCGACGCTAAACCGTAAAAGAGAGAAACACTTAATAAACTGCAATGAGATTTATTTTTTTGTGCTTTCAAATTAATCGCTTGTCGCTTGTAGACTCGCAGAAGTGAAACGCGATGAAAACATGAGACTTTGCTCGCGGATTGTTGTAGAACTGGTGGTTTGCGTCGCACATACCGCCAGTTCTACACGGAGCTGGAGGTAAAACCGAGACTATTGTGACAAGATACACCAAGACTAATGGTGCGTTCCATTTGTACTCGGAAGCGCACTAAAGTCGGATTTCCAACTCGGAAAGTCGGACGAATCTCACAACCCCGACTTCGGAAATCCAAGATGGCTGCTCCACGCTCCACGTCAGTGAAAGCTGTATTATATTCTGTTTTTAGCACTTCTGGACATATTGCAACGGTGCTTGTATGCACAAAATGCAGCACAATAAGTGGTTATTCAATTCAGTTCATATATATTTGTGTAGCCCTTAATCACAATACAGTCTCAAAGGGCTTTACAGGCCAGATTATTATGGGCCAAGTGATTTATCGACTGGTAAAACAAGGCGTCCATCGTGGTTTTCCGACTTGTTAACTGGAACGCGGTCAACTCGGGTGTGACGTCATTCCCAGTTCCGACTTCCGACTTCCGAGGTCAATGGAAACGCACCATAAGCACTAAAGTAACGTGGAGGCAGGCTCAGGTTAGTGGCTACAGTATATAGGTGTTCAATCCACAGCGAAAATGAAGCATTCTAGGCTCGCATAGTTGGCAAAAATATTTGCACGGGTTCTTCTAGACTTATAATGTTGAGCAAGATATACAGCAGCTATCCCATATCCACATCCTATCTGAATGTCACAACATGTGAAATGGAACGTGTGCAATATTGAGATGCAGTAGAAATGTGAACTGGTAAGGTTGGGCAAGGTTTCCTCCAGTAAAAATGTGTATTGAGTGTTTGCTTCCATTTTATACTGGTATTGTATGAAACAACAGTGTCCAAAAGGGAATGAGTTGGGGTTTTTTATCTCATATTCACAGTGAGTCCACATATCAGAATATTTACTACAGAGACGTGGTAATCTATTGTAGGCCTCACCCAATTTCTGCCACTGAGCAAAATAAATGAAACAAAAAGAGAAAGAGTCTGAAACGGCTCCCAGAGAAATCCAATCTCGTCTCTGACTCACAAATGCTGCTGCCAAGAATAATGTTCGAAAAAATAAAACAAATATAAATGTTCATAATGATTGTATTTCCTCCGAAGTTTGGCCCCAGCCGCTGGGGGATTTTTTTACGACTATTCACACGGCAGTCAGCACATTGAGCACATGAATAGTTTAGAATTATTTAGACATTACTTTGTTTTTCAGAGGAGAATATATTTAGCCAAATATGTGGTTGAGTTGTTCAATGTGGTGGATACTTTCCTGGTATCAAACCCTGAGAAGTATAGGGACAGAAGTAATCAGTAGAAATATTCCAAATTAATTATCGTGATCGAGATGGGGCAACCTTTTTACCCTAAAATGCCTTTGTTCTGTTCCCAATGAATGGCTTTCATTTGTCCTTTTTTTTTTGTGTAAAAATGGACTTACAATTGAGTCAGTGAGCAGCTTGGCTTCACTATTTAGCTATGATTGCTTTGGAAGTAGAGCTAATCTGCAAAGTGCACCGGGGGAATTGAAGTATTGTGGAAAAACGAAATAAATGCTGTCATTAAATGGGAAATTATAGTTTGTATTGCTAAATGATGGACGGCAACTCCAATTGGACTCACTGGGATGTTGACTCTAAGAAGCTCTCAGATAAATCTTTCATCAACAAACCAGTGCTGTGACTCATAAGAGACACTGCAGTAGCGGCAAGGTTCCACTAGAGGGCGCTATTACCATTATCTGATATACAGCCTCTGCAATTAACATGTTCTGAGTTGAACATTAAATATATACATTAAATAAATACAGCAAACACACACACTATTCCTTGCATCTGTGAGTTATGGGGGATATTTGCCGTTACATGATGCAAATTCACATTAACATGATTTAAATTACAGAAAATTGCTCACATAAATAATTAATATTATTTCACCTCTCATGCACAGTTACCCTCATTCTGTGCCTTACTTGGGCCAATTTGTGCTTCTTTGGCATAAAGCTACTTATAGTCAATTTAAAGCTTATGTGTAAGGAATGCCGGTGTCACTGCTGATTATTATATAATCGGTCTAATAACCTCACACATAATAAGCATATTAACACAAGCTTAACTTAAATGTGTATGTAGTGTAGCCTATCTGATACGAGGGCATTACAGATGGGAGACAATCGGTAGCTTTGGCAGCTTTGTAAACCAAAACCTTGGTGTGTAATTTGAACTGTATCACACTGCACTAAATCTCCAATCAAGTAGTAAACCAGTAATTAACCAGTAATGAAGTAGCCATAAACACCCTAAGGTGCAGAGTTTAATTGTCAGCGGTTCACGATTCCATTGGTTCCCACAGACGTCCAGTCCGGGGGAAGTGCTGCTCAGCGGCATTTCTGAAAGATGTGAATCCATGTCTCTTCAACACGTCACTCGCTGCAAGACTAATGGATAAAGGGGTCAGGGAAGCGACCTTATTTGCGGCTCGTAGTGTCGGGCTCCACTTGTCCTTCAGCGGCTGCGATCGAACGCGCAATAAACAACCGAGCGCCGTGACACTTTATGACGACTCTGACCTTGGGCCTGCTTTTCGTTTTGCCTTTTTACCTCCAACTCTGTGGCTACGGGTTGTTTTTCGACCCCCAGCCGAAAGTTAAGTGTCCGGACGTTCTGTGTTCGATCGATGCCCGAGCCCCCTCCCGTATGCTCTGATGAATACTTAATATTATTATGAATATTTTAGTACTTCAGTGTATCGCGATGAAGTCACGCGATGAGTAATCTGGGCTCCGGCAGTACTCCTGTGTTATAGTAGTACTTCTGGGGGATATAATTCGGATGTATTTCTACACAGTGTTGATTTGACACTTTTTTGCAGTTTACTATTTACTTTTACAAACCCTCGCCTTCAGCAACATGATTAGTTCAAAAACAAAATATGAAGCCAAAGAAAATGATCAGGCGGTTGCCAGATTTCAGCTCGTCTGTGGCGATTTGTCGAGTGGTGGCAGCGTGTTTCCGTCAGGTTTGAAGGAACATATATTCGCAGAGGTGTCAAAATTCCATGTAAATTCAGCTTTCACCCTCAGTCTTCAGTCTGCGATGCAGTCAGCGCTGGTGCCACGCGTGAAGATAAATTATTTAATTAAATGAAAAATAATCAAACGGCCAAAAGCCCCGCTGACTAGAGAACTGCGGAGAGGGTTATTATTGTGTGTGTGTCAAATCATAAAGATGATTTGATGTGACGTCCGTTTCAGCTGAGTCAGGGCTCGGCGCTCGGACTTAACCGGCCCTGACGCCGAGGATTTACTCTTAATCGACGACCACCGCGGCCCACCCGCCTCACTCCCCTGAAATGATTGCCTGAACCGGGACACCGGCCAAGGTATTCAGTCCTCCACAGAGGTCTTGATTGGTGGTGGTGCCGATGCGGCGGGGTTCAAGTGTCCATCCAATGCACTTTGCAGACCTTGCTTGAACCCGGGTGGCTTTACATAACACCAACACGGCGGGTGATGTTACAGTTTCCTCTCACCCACAAAACGCACCGTGCACTCCACTCCCGTTTGCTATTTCTGGACACACGTTTACGCGGCCATCTTGTGGACGCCGCGCTGTGGACGAAGACATCGCGTCCAAACGAACCGCAGTTGTTTATCCTGCCAAACGACTGAAATCCAAAAGTAACATCCATCCACCCTGCGACAAGGAGAAACATTTCAACGCGGGCGCACCGCTGCGTCGATGTTGACTGATGTCAACATCTGTGGCGCCAGTTGGTGTCGCGGGCCCTCGCCGCTCGACACCATACGGACGGAATATTATACGACATCATCAGGTTTCTTGATTAGATTCCAGGGACAGGGTCGCTTTCTAACAAGCCAAGCCGCCTATACTATTCAGGCCGGCTCTTATAGCGGGGACGGGCGGCAGCGGGGGGAAGCTATACTGCCGGATGAGGAATAATCGACTCACGTGTGTGTATGTGTGTGTGTGTGTGTGTGTGTGTGTGTGTGTGTGTGTGTGTGTGTGTGTATATTACCAATCGTGTGTGTGTGTGTGTGTGTGTGTGTGTGTGTGTACAAAGCTGTACAAAGCGTTGAACTAGCATCCCGTAACTTGAGTCCGATAGCAGGACTGACGTAGCTGGCAGATAAGCCAATGTTACAAAAGTGAAATCGGATTTTGATATCTACAGTATATACTGTATATATGCACAAAAGTAAAGTCAACAGTTCCCTGCAGGTGGTGTATTTGCCTTGGATCATG
This sequence comes from Coryphaenoides rupestris, assembly GCA_002895965.2. Classification (NCBI taxonomy): domain Eukaryota; kingdom Metazoa; phylum Chordata; class Actinopteri; order Gadiformes; family Macrouridae; genus Coryphaenoides; species Coryphaenoides rupestris. Next base: position 49,291 of record PIJE02001861.1, on the reverse strand, counting down.
TGGCTCAATGGAAAAGTGAGTCTCTAACATGGACCGGCGCAACGGGGTCAAAGTCCTTCAAATCCCCTCCAATTTCCCCCACGCTCCCCTACTTTCTATTTATATGAAAATAGATCCTTGGATGGATCACGGATGAATGGATCTAGTTTACGTTCACGCTCAGCAGCGTTGACTCAGCAGACCGATGTTTGGTCAATGTGATCATTTAAGGAGCAGAAATGGCGGGCATGTCGTCCGGTCCAGGAGTCCCAACGAGTCGTGACGAGGGCTCGGTCGGACGCCGAGACTGTGTCCTTGGGACGGTGTGAGGACGAGTGTGTGTCGAAAGAACCCCACCACCGTCTCATTCTCTTAGGTCGCAATTAGTGTAATGGCCTGGAGTGGGCTGTGTTTGTTTGGAAGTTAGTACTTTTTCGCTCCTTGTCCTTGCGTTCCTGGCAGCCAAAAGTGAGTCCGTATGCGTCACCGTCGTAGGCCTCCTCGGGTCTGACTTCACGTCCAGACTTTGTGTCCGAGTTCATTCTTCGTTCTTATGATAAATATGAATGAGACGCTCCGGTATTCTATGAGCGTACGTGAGCCGCCGGAAGTCCACGATTGTGCAAATGCAGGGTGTGTCCGTCCCGTCCCGCCTGTCAGGGTGTACTTTAGTAAGTGGAGAGAGCCATGATATATATTATTATGCACATAATCAGGTGATGAGGATCATCGTTGTTCACGTGCGTGGCTTTCCAATGACGTGTCTGAGGTGGCCTTCTTGACTTTGAGGAGTTTTGAGGTTCGGTCGCAAACTCGCCGAGTTTAAAGTCTATCTGTCTGTCCGTCTGTCTTTCAATCTGTCATGGATTCTATCATTGTGTCTCCCTGCCAGTTAGCCGGTCTCTTTATAACCTTGAACATTTTGTCAAATGGGTGAAGAAGTGTAATAGTCTGGCCCCTACCTAAAAAATGTGGTTAATTAAACCACAAAATCACACAAAGTCAGGTACTCCATCCACTTACACATAATATACATCTCTCTACATCTGACTGTGTTTGGAGATACATTCAAGTGATTAACATCCACAACACTCCCAGCACTTCTTCTAATCTCAGCGACACGCCCCCCTGATGGGCTGAGGTCACCACATCTTGTCCTCGTCCGAGCCCTCGTCAAGGCCGGGCCGGTCCTACACATCTGGACACCCCTGGAATCACAGACGTAGATACAGTCTACGCATTATGCAGAGGCTGGTTTATGATCTACGTGGAGTAGATACCAAAACTATATTGTTATATTATTATAACAATATATTATTATATTATTATTTTATTATATATTATATAATTATTATATATATTGATCTATATAGATCTATATATTATATTTTACATAATATAGTATTGTTATGGTGCCTTTTATTTTTAAAAAAACCCCTATCTCTCCGGTTTCCTGGGCTTACAGGCCAGACTTGACCTCTCCAAGATGTCGGCGATGCTGACGTACGATCCAAAGGCCAGTGCAGCGTCTATGTTTATAGGTCTGGAATCCCCCTCCTCCAATCACATCATCTCCCATCCACATCAATATATAATATTGAGTTGCACATAATTAATTTTTTAATGAAATTAATGGAAGATTTAGGCGATTAGTGGTCACATGTTTAAAGATCTCTGAAACATTTAAGCAGTTAGATACGCAAACTGAACATAAAGAGCAGATGACTTTAAGTGCTTTTTGCCCCGAGAATCAATAATGAACCACCATTTCACACACGCATTACCGATTTAAAAGTAATATACTGTTAGTGGGGGTTGTAGTATTCATGTTCAAGTACTGCATCACTCATTGCCCATTCCATTATGCTGATGGCTTTATTAAGTAAGTTCACATCAGGATCTCTTAAGTAAAAGTAGTCATATCACACTGTAGGAATGCTCTGTTACAAGTGGCATCAAAATATACGTCAAGTACCAAACATAAAAGTATGCGCAGAATGACCCATTTCTTAATAAAATATGATATTATTGGATTATAATTATTGGGCCATTAATGTGTTCACTTTAATGTTGCAGCTGGTAGCCAATGTAAGTAATTTATAGCAACTAAAGCTGTCAAATAAATCTAGTTGAGCAGAAAGTACAATATTATTATTATATATATAATAAGTAAGTATAAAGTTGCCGAAAGTAGAAACACTCAAGTAAAGTCCCTTAAATTGGTACTTAAGTACAGTACTTGAGTAAAAAGTACTTAGTTACTTTCCACCGCTGACTGCAGGAGTAATCCTCCCTTCACATCTGAATCCATCAACCCCTCGGAGTGACATGGTGTCTTCTTCAGGTTGATTATAACTCTTATATATATATATATATATATATATACTGTATATCTACCAAAAACCCTGCGATTATAACGCACCTGTAACCTCGGCATACGGAGCGGTCATAGTCGTCACTTGGCAGATGCTTTCATTCAAGATGACGGCTTGAATGAATTCACTGCCGACAATTAATTCAGACGCAGGTTATGAGGGAGCAGGTAGGGGTTAGGGTTTTAATCGCAGGTGTTAGTTGTAGAGATCGGGGGTGTCGAACCCGGTACCTTTCGGATGGGGGGGGGGGGGGGATTAACCACTCCCCCAAGAGAGGTGAGCGCTGTTGTCGTGGGATCCTGTTACTTGAAGCACACCATGTCCACAACCTCCATTGTTCCAGAATACACACGCACACACACACACACACACACACACACACACACACACACACACACACACACCACACACACACACACACACACACACACACACACACACACACACACACACACAAACACACACCGGTGTTCCAGTGTACCTTCCCCGCCGTTTGACTGTTGCTTCATCATAATCCATCTTCATCCTCTAAGTAGGCCGAACGGAAGAGTCCGTATTTATTTATAGGTGGTCACCGAAATAAGGCGTTCTTGGATGTATCTAGTTTCTTATGGACCGCTCGCCACGCGGTACTTAAGACCCTGCGTTGTACTTCAAGGTCTCCCGGTCGACCTGCGCCCCAGTCAGTCCACTTAGCTTCGATGCCAGGCCGGTGCTGTGAGTCTATCAAAAGGGAAGTCAGTCAATATAATCTTGTTGTTTTTGCTGTTTCTTTTGCGCCAGTCAACTTGGTTTAAAAGACGAAAAAAAACAAACAAGCAGCAACTTTATTGATAAATGAATACAACAGCAGACAGGTGAGGTTGTCGTCACCTACTCCAAGTAAATAATCGTGTCTGGGATTTTTCTTTTTTTGTGCGCATAAAAACCAACAATGAATCCGTAAGTGGGTCAGCGATGCAGCGCGCAAGATGGATCTTCAGACGTCGCCGTCGCATCGGTTGACCCGCGATGACCTCAGATTGAGGTTGCTTTGCGATCTTAAACGTCACGTAAAAAGTAAAAGTAATCTCGGCTCTTGTCCTGACTCAAAGTTCACCCGTGGCAGCAGAACAGCGCCCGCCGTGCGTTCATCTTAATACCTCGGCGGTTTTATAGCATCGGCGAGAGACCGAACCGCTGAAGAGGTTTGTTTAATGGTGATGATGGTCTGAACGTGAGTCCTCCGCCCTCCGCACAGACTCAAGTCTCAAAGCGTTGACTTCCAAAACTTCTCAAAAGTGTGATTTCATCCTTCGACACTTCAAATTCTTCTCCATTTCTATGACAGACAATTCTGACATTTTAACTGCTTTTGATACAGCCGTTGATGTTTATTTGATAGTTAATTGATATAATTTATTATTATTTTATTGTCTCATTTAAATAGATAATAGCTTTTGTTATGATGTGTGCTGCTGCTGTACGCCTCAATTTCCCCAATCGAGGGATCAATCAAGCCTCAATCTTCTCGTCTAATGTACCCGGTACCCGGTAACACACATTAGCGCTACAGCCGTGGTCTCTGGCGGGTGCTGTGGCTCCTACATGTCTTCCCTCATTCCCGCCCCCCCCCCACTAGAGACCTCCTTCTTGCGTCTGCTCGACGTTGAGTTAGACGAATGGGACCGAGGATTGACCTTAATGACGGATGACGAGTCAGCAAGAAACTGTGCATCCGTGGCTTCCTGTCGTGTTGTGTTGTGTTGTGTTGTGTTACAGACTCCCTTCTCTCTCGTCCCTCATCGTCCATCTTTAATGCGTTCACGGTCACGGCCAAATTAATGTGTACAGGTGAACAAACAATCGATCCCCGCGGGGTCAGCCACCCCTGTTAACGAGGTGGCTGATTCAATCAGACAGCGTCTCACACATTAGAAGCACATACCGGGTCTCCTATGTGGCCGCGACTAGCATTTCTGAGCGCGACACACATTGACTTTGCGCTGACCTAGCCCCCCGCTACCGCTATGCTAATGCACATACATGTGACTGCACAGTATGTGGCCTCACGTGCGACTTTGGCTTCTTTGACCTCGACCGTCTATCTTACACAAAAAATCACATTCCACTTGAATAATAATAATGTCGGCGAGACGAACCGACCCCGCGTGGGAGAGAGTCAAATATGTTTCTGTTACGTTTAACCTTTTAATGGTCTCCAGAGGAGAGCGGCCCGTCGCTTCGCTATCGGATCCATCTTCATAAGCGATGAAGATGTCCACATTTATTCCCCGCTAACGGCGTACTAAGAGACCGTCGATGGAGATCTCATCCCTCCGCGTTCATTATTCCATCCACTTATACACGCAACATAATAGAAGATCGTTTAATGTATCGCGATGCCTTTTAATGTGAGAGAATGTGATCATGTCACAGAGGAACAAGATGAATTGAAAGAAGGAAAAGAAGAAAGAAAAGAAAATCCCGTGGGGACTCACAGACGTCGCACAAATCAACGATCTTACGAAACATCAGCGCTTGAAGTCACCTTTTGTTGTAAGTTTGTTCGCCGCCGACTGCACTCCTCACCGTCCCCGGAGGAGTCAGGAGGGATCTCTCCTCCGGTTTCCTTCTCAGGGATTCTCCTCCCTCTGGGTTTCGGTGTCGTCGTGGAGTCGTGGAGTCGTGGAGTTTTTCCCGTGTACCTCAGAGCTGCGCGGTTCCCAGGCGGTGTGTCCAGTACTGCTGTATGCAGATCATTTCCCAACAGATGGCAAATTCAATTATTTATAGTTGAAATTGAATAGTAATGAATATTTCATGAATAATAATATATAGTCTGTTAAATTGGATTTAGCATGAGGAAATACAAATAAATGAGTGTTCATACGGTGATAACATAACGGTGATAATAGCTGTTATAGAGGCTATTTTGCACAGATATGAATACAGGTGTGCCTTGAGATTTTGTCTTTGTCACAAGTAGTTTGAAAACCCCTCCTTTAGAGGACTTCAGGTTAAGGTTAAGTCCTCTTATATGGGCTTGTGAAGCACTTTGAGGCCATAACTTGGGATTAAGGGACAAATACAAATACAACCGAACTGGATTTGGCTTCACCGAGGAAAGGAAAAAAAAAAGGATTTGTACCTGGCACACAGTGGCACAGGTACACGACTCGGAGATCGACAACAACAAGATTCAGGGATTTTCCGTGTGTGTGTGTGTGTGTGTGTGTGTGTGTGTGTGTGTGTGTGTGCGTGTGTGTGTGTGTGTGTGTGTGTGTGTGTGTGTGTGTGTGTGTGTGTGTGTGTGTGTGTGTGTGTGTGTGTGTGTGTGTGTGTGTGTGTGTGTGTGTGTGTGTGTGCGCGTGTGCGTGAGTTGAACCTGTGCCAACCGAGATCACATCGTCCGTCGCCGTGGCATCGCCGCGGTGACGGCGGTGACAGACCCTGGCAGCCTGTCAGTCACACACCACCCAACCCGTCCTGTCCGCCGCCGGTCACCGGTCACCGGTCGCCGGTTGAGGGGAGCGTTTTGCCGCTCGCACGCATCGATGCCCACGGCTGCACCGCACAGCTGCACCCGTCTGCACACCACCCTAACTCTGGTGTCCGTCTCGTTCTCCCACCGGGTTTTGGCAGCGAGCGGGTGGTGGTGGTGGTGGTGGTGGTGGTGGTGGTAATGGTAGCGAAGGGGGAGACGTTCCCCCGAGCCTCACAGGAGGTGGATTACGCGTCGGCCCGGTCGATGTAATTCCACGTACGTGTTGAAATGAGACCTTGTGCTTTAACTTTGGAAAAATTGGAACGCAATCCCCTCCGCGCTGTAATTCTGATACAGGGCTACGCAGCGACATCGGAACGTATCACCAATGCCGAACTTGAAACTTGTTTTCGTCGTCAAGTGCACATAATATTGTATATATTTATACATGAACCTTTCCTTGAGGACAGTGGAGGTGTCAGTCCCAGAAACCAAGGAAGTATCTCTCTCTGTCTCTCTCTCTGTCTCTGTCTCTGTCTCTGTCTCTCTCTGTAACCTGACTCATGTCCTGCTTGGTCGTCCCTACACGGTTATGTCGGCGCGATGAGCCACAGGAGCCATTATTCATTCAAAGCTTCCTCTCGCGGGGTTGGCTTACTTTCCTGCGAGTCCTCCAAGCTTCCTGTCATGGTTTCCAGGTCACGGGGAGGAAGGGAATGAACAGCTGCGGCGCGCTCACGGCTCGCTGGCTCGCTGACTGGCTGGCTGGCTGGCTGGCTGGCTGGCTGGCTGGCTGGCTGGCTGGCTGGCGGACCCATTTGCTCGCCGCAGAGAAATCAGTACGAACCGATTGGATTACTGTAAACAAAATGACTGCGCTTGCAAATCGGGTTAATGTTGATTTATGTGTGGAGTCGCTCTCCTGCGATGCGACTGAGACTTGAGTAGAAGAGTGATAAAAGTCACGCCAGGGAAATCGGTTTCATATTTTCCCAAACAAGTAAACAACAACCAAGACTACCATTTACATTTACATTTACATGAAGGACAGTGAGTTGCTTTACAAAGAGTACACTTGTAGAAGGAGAGCCGTGGTACAAAACAATAAGAATAGAGCAGGTTTCAAGCATTCATAGTTATGAGGTTAATAGAACGAGTTTCATAATTGCGAGGTTGCCTGCATAATAGCTGGGATAAGAGCAGACGTGTCATTCTGAGTGCATTACCAACATCTAAGAACATACAATATGCTAAACAATGCTAAGTAATATTAATAATGCCAAGACATACAAACACGCAAGTTAGTGCGAGGGTTAGGAGAGGGAAGGCCGGGTCCAGGTGAACTCTGAACAGGAGGGCCTTGAGTCTCTCCTGGCCGTCCTGACGTCAGCCGGGAGCTCATTCCTCTCAATTACCACCCGTTTTGAAAGGATAGTTTTAGCTCGCCGGTTGTATTCTAATGTAATGTTTTCCTTTGCACAGCAGCAAATAGTTTTAAGGCTGACGATGTGCTTCCAATGAGACGTCCAGCCGTCTTTTCCTTTTTTTTTTTTTTAAATGATGTCATTTTGGTTAAGTTAAAGTGCACATTGTCATTTTCTCTTGAGACGTGCTTCTCATTCGGCGGCACCACAACGATTCTACTTGATTTGTTTGTGATGCGCGTCTCGCATGTGAATGACTTTGCCTCGCCGCCGGAATGAGTCCCAAACAGACGCGCGTCATCTTAAATCAAAACCCCCCGTGTCTGGGCCTCCCTCCAGACTCCTCTAAACACCCGTACCGACCTCGAAGGTGAGGCTTTTTCTTTTAATAGAATGATCGCGTTAAAAACAACCGACACCGACGCGAAGAAACAAATTCCACGAACACTGCTTCTTTTTCGTAACAGGACTCATTGGGATTCCGCACGTTTACCAAGTTTCCATCGACGTCAATTAGCGCTGGACAATGATGGCTGAGAGAGAGGCGGTTTTACTTTTATTGTTTTTTAGGCTGAATCTCGACGACCGGAGACGTTCTAAACCTCGATTGTAGACACCACTGGGCGGTAGTAGCTCTGGAGGTATAAGAGCGGTTGTCTGGCAACAGGAAGGTTGCTGGTTTGATCCCCCGGGCTCCTCCCCCTCCTAGCTAAGTGTGGAGGTGTCCCTGAGCAAGACACCACCTAACCCTACCTGCTCCTGACGTGTTGGTTGTTATCTTGCATGGTTGGCACCGCCGTCGGTGTATGAATGGGTGAATGTGAGGCAACTGTAAAGCGCTTTGTAAATGCAATCCATTTACCATTTACACCGAAAAGTTCTAAATGTGCAATTTTAAGTCCCTTCCCAGTCTCGTCTTGACCCTAGGCTCCAGCCATTATAGGGACGATTCTGAACCGCTGGGCAGTACTGGAGTTAGGGTTTTGGCAGACGAGGGCACAGGCGCTGTGGAGCATGTGGAGCGTGTGGAGTGTGTGTTTGTGTGTGTTTGTGTGTGTGTGTGTGTGTGTGTTTGTTTGTGTTTATCCCTCCCTGTTTTCCAGACGCCAGGTCCGGTTAGTTGATGCATGCATGGAGGGAGAGCGAGCGAGCGAGGGAGGCGTATATGCGCTGAGGGCCACTCTCACCCTCACATCCCTCTCTCTCTCTCTCTCTCTCTCTCTCTCTCTCTCTCCCTCCCTCCCTCGCCTCGCCTCGCCGTCCAACAGCTCAGGCCTCCGGCAGTGTAGCCATGGTAACCAAATGAGGGAAATGGTTACGAGAGACTTCTTATTCTTCTTCTCTTTCTTCCTTCGCCGCCGCCGGCCGCCGCCGCCGGTCCCGCCGTCATTACGAGGCCGAGCGGTTTGATAAAGTCCCGTGTGCTTGTGTTTCGTCAAACCCGTCCCGTGTTCGGTGACCCAGGGCCGGTGTCACAAATTAGGAAAAAGCAAAATGTGTGTTGAAGGGGTTGAACGATTTTTCAACCCATCTATCCACATTAGCGATGGAGCGTCGAAGACACCTGCAGTCCCTGCCGCTGCTCTCGGGGTCTCAGGGGCGCAGCTGCACAGGCTTGCCTTCTAATTACATCATTTGAGGGAGTTAATGACAGCGTTGGGGTACGACGGCGGGGAAGATCACGCCAGACACAAAGTTGTGGGGAGATCTGGGTGTGGGCAACATGGACGAAAGGTTCGGAAATATTGTTGATTTGCATATCTTAATAATACGACCCGCGTTGAAATGATACAAAGCCGGTTGAATATCAGTAAAAATTACCCTTAAAGGGATCTGCATTAAAGCATTTTATAATTCATAGAAAAGTGGTATCAAAGATGCAGGTTTAATGTCTTTGTAAAGACTGCTTGATGAAATGCTCAGTATACTTGTAAATGTGGCCTCCGCACCAGAAGGGGGCGTTTACAAGCCACAGAGCAGGAAGTGACAATGGCTTTCAACAATCAATCAATCAATCAATCAATCAATGGCAAAAGTTGATATGAACACATACAGTACATCTTTAAAAACCAAAAGAAATTATTAATGCATTCCTGCTGAGGGCTTTGGGCTGGATTTCCTAATACCCAGAAAGTAGAAGACATGAAACCATGACGATAATACGACTATTTAGTCATTAACAGACACTTTTATCCAGAGCGGCCGGGGGGTCCGACAAGCGATCGTGTCCGTCCACCCTGATGTTGACAACGGCCAGCTGCTGTACGCTGCTGTGACTGCTGTCTGGGCACCGCGTCGTTTTGAACCGCAAACACACAAACACTCCACTTGACTGTCGGTCGACGAGAGGAAGCAGCATGGATGCGCATCCCTGTTGTCGCCAGGGTCCTCGGGGTCTGGAGCGGGTTTGTATTCTTGTCCTTTATCTTTCAGACCTCTGAGAGGGGTCACACCGTGGTAACGCTCGTTTTTTTATCATACATGGTAGACAGACGGCGCAGAACATTTTGTAACTTTCCTTGACATCTGCAGCAAATCTGAATTATATTGAAAGAGTTGAATATATCCTTGGAGTCATTTGAACTAATGCTTTGTTTTGCACACTGATTTAAAAAAAATGTATGTCTTGATCCCTCGGCATAGAGACTTGGAAGAAGTACAGAGAGAGAGAGAGAGCGTAAAATAGGAGTTGATGTGTTTTATTTCTTTAAACCGACACTGATACAGGTACTGATACATATGAATTCTGCTGGAAAGGTTGGTTTGTTCTCGCATCGCCTCCAATAACATCAACACCTGATCCTAATCTCAGTTTCTCTACTTCCCTGTCACCTGTGCCAATTCTGACATCATTTCTGCTCGGAGAAAAATATAATCGTGGACGTATATTACAGGCTTTTTAAAAACTCAAAATGTACCGCCCTGGGATTTCAATTGTCAATGGAAGCCTTTTGTACTGAATTGATAAATAAACAACTTTAAAGGTTTAAATAGAAAAATAGACACAAATCTGCATCGTAAATGGTAATCTCACAATCACATGCTATGTGTGGATATGTGTTACCTAATACAATGAATAAAGAACCGTGGCGTGCTAATATGTTTAGTAAGTCTGATGCCTTTGTAGAACAACTACACAGTAGTTAGAAATAATTTGTATAAAAAAGTAACTCAACTGCCGTTGGCGAAGTGTAACGTAAACTTAAAATGCATGCCAGCATAACCAAATGTATGCATTGAATGAAATGCAGGGTAAATGATGGACAAGTATGATCGCCTTGAGGAGGTGTGTGTAGAAGGTTGGTACGAACCAATTTTGGTTGATATGCTGCAGGACATTTAACAAGAAAAACAAGATGTCTTCTATTCAAATTCCTCAAGGAAAATCTCCTTTTGTGAAGCAAGTTTGAGTCAAACAACACAATACAACAGTTGTTCTATTGGTGGACATTGTGTCCGTCAAACCCCCCCCCCCCCAACCCAAATCTGTAGAATTTGTGTTGCACTTTGTAATGTATTTTAAATACGTGAATTCTACCAATCACGTTATTTTGCCGTTATAAGTCAACGTGTGTGTTGCTCGGCCGACGGGATGTTGAAATGACAAATGACGATGGCGGCGGTGATGAAGCTATAACACAGCTGCATCCGCGTGTATTCTTATGTTGTTTTAATCGAGAACAAGACTGAACATTATTATATGAGTGCCGGCCGTGAAACTGAAATTTTACCTCATTTTCGTGGAGCGTAGACAAATCACTAGAACTGCATCTCCCAGCCGCCTCTGGTCCGTGCCTCTCTGCCCGTTTGTATTCGGAGGCTTGGAATTCCTTCTGCTCCATATCTCACATTGACTGAATTATTCATGCCTCACAATAATGGCATCCAACAAAAGCAATGCAGCGATGCTCTGGAAAGCAGGGAAATGCATGAAAAAATAAAAAGGCATTCAAAGCATCCAGTCTTGTGCTTTTTCCAAATGATAATGAAGCATTTCCCGAACATACGAGCGGGGAAAGATACATGAATTAGGGGTGAAGAGATGCGTTCATCTTGGTGTTTGCTGGTTTAATTAAAGTTCTAAAACCCGTGTGAATGTAAATGATTCTGGCGGCGACAGAGAGGAGAGTGCGAGCGACTCTTGCAAGGCATCGGAAGATCTGAAAATAATTTTGTACAATTTCTTAACGCAAGAGATATCTGCTCCGGAAGAAAACAAAAAATATATAAGAATCAAAGTAAAAGCCGTGTCTGAGCTCCAATAAAACATCTGTGTTGGTAATAATAATAATAATAATAATGTCAGCTACAATATCAGATATTGGGGAGAACAGAAGCATCGAAATCTCAGCCAAGTCCCAAACATTGTTCCGCTCCAACGTTCTGTACAACATCAGTTCCCACGTTTTACACAAGAACCCTCGTTCGCACTCCGCCTTTGGCAAGCAACGCAACACTAACCCGGGCCGTGCTGTTTTCATCCGGAACAACTCTCGACACGTTAAAGTGCATTATTTGCCACACTGGTTCTACATGGACTCTTATGCCATTACTATGTTTGCTATATTAGTCACAAGAATAGATGGTGAGTGAATATAGTTTTACACCGATCACAGTTAGCAATCTAAGGAACACACGTCCTCTGGAAGATTTAGATGTTAATATCTAATATGTTTCATTTGGTGTCTACATTGTTTTATTTGGTGTACAAACGTTTGAATATAGGATAAATATGTGAAGTCCCTATCTGAATACCAGACACAAAATGTTTACTACTCGTCTCATTCTTATTACACAGTTTCCCCAACTCTCAATGGTTTTAACCATTGCCAGTGATTTCTCGATTTCTGAATGCTATTAAATGAGGTTGTCCAGACATTGTAAACTCTATCCTGTGCCAGTCAACCATGTTTAGGCAGTCTAATGTTGTGGACATTGGTTAATATCACGTCCTTTCTTTTGGAATATCAAACTTTCTGTCATGTACAAGATGACAATGTTATTTTTGTAAAGCCCCAAAGACAACCAAGGACGTGATCAGCTCCAGTCATCAAGACTGGTCACACTTGAGCGAAATCGACTTCGAACATTTCAGAATTCAAATGCGGATGCTTACTGACTAGATGTTTGTGAATTATTGGCTCGTCTAGAACTTCTCCACATCACTTTAGCTGAGTTGTATGGTTTGTACTTTGTGTACTCATGTAGTATAGTGCTGCTTCCACTGAATAGCGAGTCTATAGGACGGCCTATGGGCTGTGGCAGACTGTAATATGAACTCCATTAAGCGTGTTTAACCTGCCCCGTTTGAATTCAAGTCTCGGGACTTACACTTTGTTTCTTGGGAATGCCCATTGTCTTTTCATTTAGATTAGTTCTTCCATGTTTTCAGAGCATCCCGACCTCCACAACCCCCTTCTTGATAACTCCTCCTCCTCTGAGGTGCACCACCGAGGAAACAGTGGCTCTATTCCGCCAGGCCCACTGTCCTGAGTCACACTTTGAAAGCCAAGGAAGACCTTCGGGGCCCGGCTGAGGCCAGGGCTCAGAGAGGTTCCGCAGAAACCAAGAGTCCTCTGACCTTACTCTTCGCTCTCCTCCTCATCCCCCTTGGTTCCTTTGCTCCAGCGCTGGAAGCAGTGTACCGTAGAGGCCAGGAAGAAGCTGGTCATAATGGCCACCACTGACACGGAGATCCCCGAGAAGATGATGATGAGGAGGTCTGTCAGCGTGAGGGTGGCCTGGCACTCCCTGAAGCTGTCCTTGGAGAGCTGAGTCAGGGACACCCGTCGGCCGTCCATGGGGAGGGAGCACTCCATGCCTTCGATACCTGCAAGGTGACATGATGACATGGGTCAGAGAATCTCATGGCTTGGTCTACAAACATTATGCCATTTGGCTTTACTTTATCCAAAGTGTCTTACATCACTGTGCGGGGTTCGAAGCCCTAACGCTAATGGTTTGAGATACCAGTTGAGATGGGTCATAGTATAGGTTGACTATGGCGAATGTTGTTGGGTTTCATATGAGTAGTGGATGTGAGAGATGTCTGTGGCTGTGGCTGTCTGAGACAGATTTGTTGCTGTGTTGTACTTCCTTGACAGCCATCAGCTATTTCCAGAACGTGGCCCCTGAACAAACTGTTGACTTTTAGATACCACAGTGGCATCAGTTATGATTTCCTTGTCAGAATGTAATCCTGTCTCCTGACATACGCCGGCACATCCTAAAAGCTCCCTGTTACGTCATGGAAGCAAGACGACTCGGTTACCCCCAAGCATTACTCAATGAAAGGTTAAGTACAAGTCAAGAGGCAGATGCAAAACACTCCAAACAATCGATATATTCCTACAGTATAGACATGGGCCGAGACACAGGGGGCACCTTGACTCGACTGGACGCATTACGCATTTGATGAAAGGACAATAAATCAGCCGGACTGGTTTAGTCTGGTCGCCTCGGCGCATCCTGAGAGCAGAGCTTTACAGACATCCTTCAAAATAAAAGCAGCGCCGCGGGCTTATTAGATCTCAAGGGCAGTCCTTATTTTTCCCGGAAGCAAGCTTTACATTTTCAGGGAAACGAGGAATCAAGGGCAGGGAAAAGTCACGATTGTTGGGTTGCTAGATCCCCTCGAATAACAAGGATGGGTCTATTCTGTCAATGTACTGATGACTCCTGCTGTGCTACATTACAAGGCGACTCTCAGTAGAGATTGCTTCTGCAGAACATTTATTCTCCGAGTATGTGCAAGTATAAACCCACATCCGATTTAGATCACGATTTTACACCAAATATTTTGGTATCATCAATTAAGATTTCAAGTCGGGGGCGGAAGCAAAGTTATATTTGGATGTAACTTTGAGAACAAGACTTCACTCAGAACCTATTCCAATCGTTGCCAAATGGTGTATATAATGGTGGGATAAAACACACAGAAGCACATCATCACGTTGTTATTATTAGCAATACATTTGGTAATATTCCTCGAACGTCCTCAATCATGACATGACAATTCCCTTCTGATGTAATTACTGATAGTCATCACTTTTAAAAAAAATCTCCTTATTTTTTTTTTTAAGTAACAGTCACCAGAGCTATTTGAGGGTATCTATCTCTGGTGTCCAACACATTTTACTCACACTCCTCTTTGGCAAAAAAGAAAAAAAAGAAAAACCCATCGCCTTGTCAGTGTGGGTGGCAACCTTCCATAGAACACAAAGTCAGGCAAGTGAGAGAAGGAGAGAGTGATACTGCAAGTGAGAGAGAGAGGGAGGGAGACAGCAAGTGAGAGAGAGAGAGAGAAGAGAGACAAGTGAGCGAGAAGGTGGAAGACGGAAAACGCAGCAACGTGCACAACAGTCCTTCCAATCTTTGCTCACTGGTCAGCACAATCTGAACACACTGCGAGAACTCAACATGGTGCTAGCTGACATCCAACCCAGCGCGGAAAAATGCACATTTACTGGATGCTAGGTGACTTACTGGAAGTAACTCGACCGGCGCATTTGGAAATGTGATTTATTTGGCTCTGTCACACGAGATGAAAGATCGGGTCATGATTATTCTCCAAGCTTGTGTTTGTTTGTGGGCTTTCATTGTTCGATTCCCCTGATTCGGCTTCACGAGGGAAGGCAGCAGATGCAAGAACGTGCGCCAGATCATATTCAATCAATACGGTTCCCAGTCGAGACGATTTTGAATAATTGCAACGGACTCACGTGACTCTGGGCGCTGCAGAAACGGGACGTACTTTCGTTGTTTTTGTACAATGAGTAGTTTACTCGTTGACGTCTTAATATTACTATTTGAAGACTTTGTGAGACGATAGGGCACATATATCAGATGTTCCCTATAATCTCCATAAAAAAAGCCATATTAGATGTCAGCTTAAATGGCTTTTTATGAAGTCTGCTAGAAGACATTGCACTTGACACGGGAAAACATAACAGAGCCGAGGGCTGCATGTTCCTGGCTGTACTACAGATGGAGTGACTATCTGTAAATATATCAACATTATCCACATACTGTATATGTGTGTATGTGTGTATGTGTGGGGGTGTTAATATTTCGAACCAGCCATCATTCAGAGGACTGATAGGAGCATCAATCCATGTTTTGTGCTAAGGTCACTCGCACAGGGTGACCTTAGCAGGGCTCCGGAAGTCTCGCAGGCTGTAGCTGTCCTTATTGAGCCGCTGACCCCTGGGCGTCAAGGTCGGATCTCAATCTGGAGTAGCTGACAGATCGCCGTGAGACCCCACATCCATCACAGCAGACGAACAATAGCAGGAAATGATTGAACTCCTATGAAATGAAATGGGCTCCGGGGTAGTCGAGTGGGTTCAGGGTCTCTGACTCCCGGCTTCTGAAAACTTCTGCGTTCCCGCCTCAACGTCTGCAGCCTTTTACCCCCGCGGGCGTCGGCGAGCGAGACGCATTGCCGCAACCCGATCATTAGCGCTCTTTATCAACATAACTTACTGCAAGTCACTTCCGGTGACAAGCGTCTGATCAATAGTCAATTGTGAATATACTCAGTCAAGCACCCAATGACACCTGCTTTCTATCAAACTCCATGGATACAGCTTGATGTAATTCAGGTGTCATTGGGACGAATTGAGCTGCAACTGAGTCATTTTTTACAAAACCTGCATGGGCTGCTTTATTATCACGTGATAAAAGACAACAAGGCTTCGGTCATTAAACACACCACTTAGTGCGCCAGTGCTGTAGGACTGTGGACACTATTTTAATCCCACTGTACTCCTCCCACCTCGGAGAGTTAGCCTTTGAGAAGCCTATGTCGGCCCCTTACCCGTCTCGGAGAAGTGATTAATAGCATTGTGGACCCAAGGTTTTCCGAGTGAACACACGGCCCCCCGTTGCCGGAGCCATTCTTCTCGGCATTCATCAAGCGCAAAGCAGAAGTGTTACTTTACTATTTAGTTATTTAGCAGCCGCTTCTCTCCAAGGCACCTGAGAGCGGATTACGGATACGTGTCATTAAGGGGCAGGTTAGGTGTTAGTCGTGATAGGCATCTTCCTCAAGGATTAGGCGATGGACATTGGAGATCAAACTCTGTACCTTTGGGACAGCTGGGAGTCCAACAAGCCTGCCAATACACTCAATATTCATTAACGGGTCCGTGTTAAACAAGGATATTTAATGAGGATTAATCGCGACAAGAACATATTTTACGTCACACGCACCCGAGGTCGGTGAACCGCGATGGGATAACTCTCGCGACATTACGAATAAAACTCTTATTGTTCGACGCCATATTGCGCAACAATTAGCATAGAAATGAAGACGTAGTGTTTTTGTCGTCGTCATTTGCCGAACAGCTGGGACTCAAAGATAGACAAATCTGCTTAATGGTGGTTTAATTGCTGCTTACAGAGGGATCAGCTTCTGGAGCACTGGGATGGCTGTGTCCCGAGCAGGGAAATACTGAATACTGAATTGTCCCCCAGAAGTACTTATGTTTCACGTTGTACTGCGGCATTATCAATCGATAATGCGTCAGCAGAATCCCATCCATCGATTGAAAAAGCAATTATATGCTGTTGTTGCAATGGGATTCGTTGTTTTTGGTTTTTCTGTGTTAACGATGTGTAGGCATCAGTCTACGTACGTGCTTGACTGCAGAAGACAAAGAGAATTGAGATCAATTGGAACATAGAACGACTATGTATGTACATCTCTCAAAGAAGATTTTTGCAAATCACCAGCATTGAAAACTGCTCAGGCGCACTCTGAAACTGTGAGCCGAGCAGGTGTGGTGGGGATGTCGTGCCAGGTGGACCCGCGCGGCAGGGTCAGGGGTCACGTGGCACGCCTCCGCCGCGCGGCTCGAAGCAAAGACAAGTTGATGGATGACAATCGGGGGTCCGGGAGCCACGCAAGCCAAGAAGGACAGCCAATCTTGTTGGGCAATGCGACGGCACCGGCTGTCTCCCGGACAGTGATTGATCCGCCCGGCCGAGTGTGACAGACTGATATCGGAGATTTAAATTCTTTTTTTATTTCCCTCTTTAACACCACACACTGGATGTCCATCCTGATTGATGAGTGGATTGATCCCTCCTCCCCTGTCTCTGCCGATCTCACTGTCGATCCACACACTCCAGGGACTGAAATGCTACGAGTCCTTGTCTTGACACTCCCCCCCCCCCCCCCCCGCCATCAGAGTGTGACGCCAAGTCAGGGAAAAGTGCTTTCTCCGGAGGTATCGCCTTCCATGCATATGCCATGCACGGTGGCTGTCCCCATTGGCCTTCTCAGTGGAGAGGAAGAGATCAAACTGAATGGGAATGCGGTCACAGAGAGAGAGAGAGAGAGAGAGAGAGAGAGAGAGAGAGAGAGAGAGAGAGAGAGAGAGAGAGAGAGAGAGAGAGAGAGAGAGAGAGAGAGAGAGAGAGAGAGAGAGAGAGAGAGAGAGAGAGAGAGAGAGAGAGAGAGAGAGAGACGCCAGGATCATTGACAGCGGAGTCTGAGCAGTGGGTTTGCCTGATGCATCGCATGCAGGCGGTAGCTGCAAGCGAGGATGAGGAGGAACGTGTGAATGCACAATGTGATGAGCATTCGTGCGACAGCGTGTGTGTGTGTGTGTGTGTGTGTGTTGGGGGGGGGATTATTCAGCAGGGATTTCCTCCCGCATGGAAACTCGGTGACATCATCGTCGCACACACACACACACACACACACACACACACAGGCGCACTGAAGGTGGCTTATCTGGAAAATCACAAACAGCCACACGTGACGGTGGCTCCGTGTAACACGAGACTCGTCACACAATCGCACGACGGTTTGAACACAACGCGGCCTCCAGACTCCACTGTGGGGGGAGGGGGGAGGGTGGGGGTCTCACGCAGAAACACAAACGTCTGCAATCGATGCCGTCACCGTAGAAATGTGAAAGGGTCAACCGAGAGAGTTTTCTCGCCGAGGGATCTTCCTCTCCTGCCTCAGCTGGATGGGAAGAACCTAATTTGCACTCACAAAGAAGCCAATTCTCTCCTGTGAAAGGTTGTGAAGTGGGCCCGTTTTTTTTTGTTTTTTTTCCACGCCGATTACACCGCTGTTCTATTTCCGACGCTGAGTGTAGCCGCGGCCGCAGTCCTGCAGGTCTGTCACTCGCGTCGTTATTCGGTGTAATTTGGTCTGCCGTTTGCCGCTCTCTGTTCCCCTGCCAACACTCTCTCGCACTTCCCAACTTTAAATACACATTAAACCAGGCCAGGGTAAAAGAAGAGGCGCAGAAGCATAATTGGAGCAGATATTTATCTCTCTCTCTCTCTCTCTCTCTCTCTCTCTCTCTCTCTCCCATTGGCTGCGGGTGGCGAAGACAAGCGAGGCGAGGGAATGCGGGGCGGTGAAAGAGGCACCCGGTCTATCTGGCCTATCGCAATGGCCGTAGCCCCTGCAGACCGCCAGGGCGGCGCGGTTGACAGGTCTCCACCGAGAGAAACCGGAGAGGCTGTAGTGTGTGTCGGGGGAAAATTCAGACTGACCCCCCAGTGTCACATGTACTGTTCTGCTGTCTACAGTGGGGGGGGGGGGGGGTGTTGGTGGGGGGGCGTTGGCGCTGGGCTGGGTTCGGGTTACCCGTCGCTGGCCAATGGATGGTGCTGTGGAAAGGTGTTGCCTTGAATTATGGATGGCCTTTGTTCATCCTTAACCCAAGAGCACTGGAGACAGCGGTGGATCGTGTTTACACTCATCACCGCGGTCAAACATTTATGACCTCGCAAGGAAAGCAGAGCGAGGAAGAAAAAAACAACACAATGAGCGAATGAACGACCGTCACACAGAGACACTAATGATGATAGGTCAATTACAAGGGGTTCTGGTACAGCTCTTACCAAGAGATGATTACATTGGGCTGTGTGTTTATGGGGGTCTAATTGCATTTTTAGGATTTAGTTGGTCTTTAACCCTGCTGCTATATTAGTGCTGTCACGTCGCCGTCTGGACGCCTCGCCGCCGTCGGATGTCACCGTTCTGCGCCACAGAGAGGTGGGGCTCCTCCTCCGGGGTGAGAGATACTTTGGCGTTAAGGCCAAAATAAAATGAGGTTTCAGGATTCAGAACCAACCAGCAAGGCAGCGTGCGGCAGGAGTAGCCCTAGAAGTTGTGCAAACACAAAATGTGCTCCAGAGCCACGGGGGAAATCAGATTGGGAACGGGAACGGGAATGGGAATGGAGCGCGTTACACGTGTACCACAGCTGTGTTCCGCTTGGCGGGCGACCTCCAGACAATTTTCCGAAAATAAAAACCAAAGTAAATGTCGCTTATTCTGCCCCCGCAGGTCGCGAGATATGACGGCATCCTGCCTCGCGACGTCGTGAGACCGTTCTACGATTTTTCTTCTCTTTTCTCGTGTTTATCCCAACTCAGGAACGTATCATCGTGAGCCTATTTCACTAATGAGCAGCCGTCTGTTAATGTATAATGACCCGCGATACAGTTTTCCGCAGAATAGTCCCCTCCCCACGCGCCCACCAGCCCAGAGGCCAGTCATTATGTTAATTAAATGATATGGCTGTGTGAGCTCGCCCCGTTCCTTCAGGAACCAGGAGCCAAATCAATAATCAGGAAGCATGCCGCTTCATGTTAGTTAATTAGGGATGTGGCCCCGCCATCCCTACCCCAAGAGTGTCATACCGCCGACATCTTCTGCTTATTAGTTAGTAAGTTCCCGTAGGCCGAGGCTTTACGAGAACACTGCCAACGACTGACGGGGAGGAGGGATTAGACGAACGTTAGAACGCTAGAAAACCCCACGCCATCATCACGCTATATGCTCTTCTGAAGGGTGCTCCAGAAAGCAGGGCTTCCGTGTTTGCCGTACGCGATGATAAGTCGCAAATCATGGAAATTTGGTCTTTGGTCTTTGAGTCCGTCGTACTCGTTAGACAACGGCAGCAAATCAGTAGAGATTGTTTTAGCGTTTCTCCCGCCCTAAGCACCCGATCACTTATCATTCATAACGACCTTCTTAAACCTCATTAGTCAAACGATGCAATTTTTCTTCTTTCACTCGCATCAGAGTCATTGGACAACAGAGACCGCCCCCCCCGTTGACACTGCACCAGTGAAGCAAGGCTGCTAAACGATGAGCCTTTTTTCCTGCCTAAAAAAACGCTGAATTTCAAGATTCGAGAAGTTTAATTGTCACATACACACACAGGATGTGCAGTGAAATGAAAAAGTGGAGATGCCCATGTGTCTTCAGCTGTGGAAACATATAGCCAGGCCAGCGTGGTTCACATCATCTTGAGCCAAAAAGGGCTCCTTAGCAACTTAACCAGAAAAAAAACTTTGTATTGAAGGACTTTATTAAGGGTACTGATGAAAAAGTACATTTAGGACACTTCTTTACAGCGAGGTATTATATTTACAATGGGCGTGCGTACATGCTTCTTAGAGGGAAACTTGAACATCGTGGGCCGTGGTAATAACAGACTAAACAAGAAACAGCACACTATGGCGAAGGACTAAAGGAAATCCACACAATTAAGTCGGCGGCGGGAGATCTGCATTCTCTCAGCGTCAGGTTCCGTGGCTTTAGTGGCTGTAATCGGAGAGAGGAAGGAAGCGATGTCTTTGAGGCTCAAAGAGACTTTATACAAGGGATTCACAATATAAGGAATAGAAGCATCTATGTTTTATTGGGGTGTGTAGTTCATTCCGCGCAGCGTGAACAGCGT
Organism: Coryphaenoides rupestris; assembly: GCA_002895965.2. NCBI lineage: Eukaryota > Metazoa > Chordata > Actinopteri > Gadiformes > Macrouridae > Coryphaenoides > Coryphaenoides rupestris. Next base: position 28,326 of record PIJE02001861.1, on the reverse strand, counting down.
CTATAAACTACATTTCTGAGGCGAAAAAATGTGCCATTTCCTTATGCTCTATCTCGATATAGCCAACTGTAGATTCAGTGCCCTTGTCATGATGATGTTCCATACATGAATACATGCTGCTTATTCTCTATGTATGTAGAACTGTCTGTAGAACTGGATCACTTTCTGCATTCTCTGTGTGTTACTTACTACATATGCAGCCTGTGCTCCAGGATTAAACAGTCGAAAAAAGGCTCGCAAAGTGCCTCTCGTGACTGTGTGGCTGGCGCCGTGTATATATATATATATCACCATGACAACCTCTGACCCGGTTAATTATGTCTTCTCTCTGACGCAATCACGGTGACGTCTGCGGACCGTCGTGTTTTTCATCGGCGTGTGATTGATTATGCCTGTTTTAGCGACAAAGCTGCACTTTTCCCCGCTCAGTTCCGGTGAACTCTGGTCATCGGAATAACAATTCCGGGGCTTGAAAATACGACGGTGTTAACGTTAAAAAAACATAGAGATACGCTCTCCACTCACTTGGTATTCAAAGCTAAACGCATCCGTCGCTATCTGAGTAATAGTCAAGAGTCTGGTATCCGTCAACGGCATCTTAAGACACGGCTATCAGAAGCGGCTATCAGAAGATGCATCGCTTCGCATGGCTGTTGCTTTTTGCTATTTAGGATTTGATTGGTGATGGTTGGACCTGCAGACTGCATACTGCTGCATACGTTCAGACCCCGGACGTGTTTATTATTGATATTATTGATTACAATATTATTCCTCTCTTTTTGCTGGGATTTTGCGCAGTCCCTTTCAGAGGGAGTCTAGGTGATTTATTTCTGAATTGTGTTAGACGAGTATAATAATATAATATACAATTGAGAACACAAGCTACGGTGGTTGTTTTTAAAGTCAAGTTGTCTCCGTCGCTGTTGTGGTGGGTTGACACCGGAGTAAACCGCAGTGATATTGATACCCTCTTGAAACTATTCGGTTTGGTTTCGAGCAAACGGAGACCTACGGTGAAAGAGCTCTCGATACGCTCCAGCTGATTGGTCGGGATCGATTATCCTTCTCCACCGCGACACACACACAACACACAACACGACACACTTCTCACCGGCAGAATAAAGCCAAGTGCACGTCTCTCTCTCTCTCTCTCTCTCTCTCTCTCTCTCTCTGTGAATGCACAATGTGATGAGCATTCGTGCCACAGTGTGTGTGTGTGTGTTGGGGGAGTTCAACTTTAAGCTCAGCGCAGTGCAGCCTCAGCACCCTGCGAGCGGAGAACCTGCACCTCGCCAGACGGGTTAGCTAAGCGTGTCGGCGACATCCAAAGCGGGAAGCCGTTGCTAGTCTGCTTATGAGCCCAAGCGTGCGGCAGAGACTAGCACACATAGTAGTTCCTCTATAACTAGCTCCTCCATCTAGGTGGGTCACGGCGGCCGGTGGGCGGGACGGCGGAGTGACCCGCGGCGCCAATCGACGGGACGAAACGTGATTTAGTTCCCGTTAGTACAAAGCAGGCACTTTCTTTTGCCTCCGTTGCTGCTTCCAAAGCACGGTGCTGCTCCACGGAAGGCAGTTAAACACACAGAATCCGGAGATGTCTCGGATCGTCCATATTTTCTCGTCGATGCAACAGCCACAAGTTAAACTCCCAGATAGATGCACGCTAAACCGAGTGCAGACTGTACTCAAGTCAAGGGGAACTTCTCTAGCTGGCAATAATTAAACAGTAATTAAGTATAATGAAATAATTAAACACGGAGCAGTGACGGCGGAAAACTAAAGTGTTACACAGATAGACGGATACTGTATTCACCCACAAGGGGAAGCCGAGTATATCATCCGTTGGCTGTGAGGCCTGTTGGCTCTATGAGTTACAATGCAGTAAGTGTCTGCGGCTGTGGATGCATTTATACCAGTAACGGCATAAAAAAACGTATCGTGATCCAGTCGGTCTATTGTTCTACAGCAGGTATATTGTAGTTTTAAACCAATTATTGGCTTGGCTGTAAATACATTATGTAAATATATTATAGCATGTAATTGCTGCGGTTCAAAAAACGCCATCCTGCTCTATGATGGAAATGTAATTATAAGGAGCATGTATGTAATTATAGCTCGTATCAACATTGTGATGAGTGTGACAGAGTCACGATCCATTCTAATTTCATGGGAGTCCACTTTACGTGTTGTATTAGGTTGACCGTCTTGGAAATGGTAGGCAAATGCAGACACACATTCTACCGCACACACACACACACACACACACACGCACACACACACACACACACACACACAGGCACACTATATGGTTCTATTAATACACTCAACCACGTCCATGTATCAAGCCATCTCCCCTGTGTTATGCAGAGTTTGTGTTTTACTGCCAGTAAAACTGTTTTTCGTTTCTCGCCACGGGCTTTCATTCGAGGAAGCTAGTTTAGTACGGCTTTCCACAAAAAAAATGAAATTCTGGTTATTTCAGGTTTTCGACACGGAGAGAGAGACTCGCATCTGTAACTGCAAACGATTGTTTCTGCCCTGATCTGACCCACAGACGGGTCTCATTTGCATCGGAAAAAAAAAGACAATATTCCTCCTAAGCTGTTTACATGGCTCGTGAAAATGAAACGCAGCCGCGCATCGACAGAACACGGCCGCCGTGACGCAGACCTACGGCTTCCTGCGACTGGCTTTCGTTAACGCCTCCAGCTCAGCACTCCTGTGATGAAGAACACCGAAGGAAACAACAACAATACCCAACATAACCCAACCAAAAACCAACACCGAACACATTTCAGCCAATAACACTTGTCTCGTCTTTAGGATCCGGACGCCGGGAGTGGACGGGCGCCGTCGGTGCAGTCTTCCCTCAGTTCTTCGGGTCATCGAAGGCCGTGACAAGCCACTGATTGGTCTCTAAGCGGTGTGTGTATACGAGGCGAGATGCACATTAGCGGTTCAGTCGGAGTGCTGCGCATATGGAGGCGAGGGGCCGGTTGGCAGACCTCTCCGGGAGCTTGGCCGGTGGCTCCATATTGGCCGTTTGAAGTCTATTTGGCGGGCCGCCGACGCAAAGGCAATTTATTACGCCGTACGGCGGGCGGGCATCGCTGTACCGTATGTACGTCGGTGGGCTGCTTTTATGGGAGAGGAGCGGTGTGTGTGTCGGGATGGAGGGAGGCATGCAATGTTCCCGTCTGTCATCATCACCTCCTCTTTGGTGTCACCGAGGCTGCAAATTGCCCCCAAAAAAACCTTCATCAGTAAGAGAGGAGTGAGAGGAGTGAGATTGCGCGGCCATATGTGTGTGTGTGTGTGTGTGTGTGTGTGTGTGTGTGTGTCCACGTTTGCGTGTTTATGTGCGCACGCTTTTGTACATGCATACACACATGTACTGGATAAGGACCCACCGGAGATCCAGGGTCGATCCAGTCCCATCCCTCGTCCATCACCGGTTAAACGGACGCGATGAAGGCCATCATCCTGTCACGTGGCCCCTGTGAATCAATCCTCCCTCACAACAGATTTGAGATTGGCTTTTTTTTTTTTCTTTTTTTTAACGATCTCGTGTTTCCCCCGCTCACGTTTCCCCCGCTCACGCGCACATAAAGGTGAACGGTCGACATCCATCATGTTTCTCTACACGGTGCAACGTTGCGTCCGAGAATGACCTTGTGGGCGAAGCTGATGATGATAAACGTCACTGATGACCTCGAGCCTCTTTGACGTGTCTTTGACCCTGGCCCTGCTGTGTATCACCAATCCAGTGCATTCTCCTCCGGCCGTGGTTAGCTTTTAGCATGCCATTAGCCTTTTGCACGGTGCTAGCCTTCTGCACGGTGTTAGCCTTCTGCATGGTGTTAGCCTTCTGCACGGTGTTAGCCTTCTGCACGCTGCTACCGCTGCTAGCCTTTTGCACTGTGTTAGCCTTCTGCACGCTGCTAGCCTTCTGCACGGTGTTAGCCTTTTATGCACGGTGTTAGCCTTTTGCATAATTGACACACATGGTATTCCAGCATGTTATTTTGGCACAGCGACGTTCCGAGCGTGTGCTGCAGCCTAGCCGCGTGGGGGCTAGGCTGTCAGCGGTGTTTACTGCTTCACTTGACTCCCCCTGCACGTACGTACGCGCGAGAACACACACACACACACACACACACACACACACACACACACACACACACGTGAGCGAGCGCGCCGCCCGTGGCTCAGACAAGGCTGTTATCAATAATATACTAGCAGACGACCTTGGAGAAAGGCTCCTCATTTAGCTTTTTTTATGTATGACGCAAGCGCGCCTTCGAGTAAACACGGCCTTGATGAACGGGGATCAGACACTGATGTCATTTCCTCACGTAATGGATTCAAAAGTAGGACGGATGAATATTGACGACAACAACACAACAACAACAACAACAACACAACAACCACAGTCGTACCATGTGACTACCCACTAATGACATCACAAGTGGGAGTGTCCGGCGCCCAGATGTATGATGATGGTGATTAGATCAGATCGGACCAGACCAGCCTAAAACCAGTGGACTGCACGACTAACTGCGAGCTTTTATCTATCCATCCGTCATGCATCTGGGGGAGGACACGCCCACTTGTGATGGGACTAGAGGCAATTTTGGCGGGTAATGGCCAATCACGCTCACAGCCGGTGGTGAAACAGGGGCCCCTTTAAATGTGTTTCGTGTCCCCTGATAAAAAATAGACCATCGCGTAATAAACCCCCGGCCTGAGACGTGGATCTGAATGTAATCTCCAATGTAAGCAGAAACGCAAACTACGTTAGAGGGGGATGCTGTGTGCAGCCGCGCCTCCTCGTAGGGATGGACTATTAAGGTCCTATAGAGAGCAGCGCACCGCCAGCAACACCCTCACAGCAAAATGTAATTTCCCCCGAGGAAGTCTTCATGTCAGAGACGCGAGAGACGTGGAAAAAAAACACACACACACACACACACCACACCTTCACAGACAGACACACACACACACTCCTCACACACACTCATGCACGCACACACACACACACACACACTCCTCACACACTCCTCACACACACACACTCCTCACACACACACACTCCTCACACACACTTATGCACACACACTCCTCACACACACACACTCCTCACACACACTCACGCACGCACAGACACTCACGTACAAATATAGACACAAAAACACACTCTGTTCTCTTACCTAACTCCTCCCTGCGGGCTGAATGTGTATGCTAGACCTGCCATGATGGGTCACTCCGTAGAGAGAGAGAGAGAGAGAGAGAGAGGGGGGGAGAGAGAGAGAGAGAGAGAGAGAGAGAGAGAGAGAGAGAGAGAGAGGAGAGAGGGGGGAGAGAGAGAGAGAGAGAGAGGAGAGAGAGGAAGAGAGGGAGGAGAGAGAGAGAGGGGAGAGAGAGAGGGGGAGGGAGAGAAGAGAGGGAGGAAGAGAGAGGAGGGGAAGAGAGGGAGAGAGAAGAGGGGAGAGGAGAGAGGGGAGAGAGAGAGAAGAGAGGGGGGGAGAGAGAGAGAGGAGAGAGAGGGAGAGGGGGAGAGAGAGAGAAAAAGAGAGAGAGAGAGGAGAAGAGGGGGAGGGAGCGAAGGACAG
>PIJE02001861.1:0-19450 GCA_002895965.2 Coryphaenoides rupestris | reverse complement strand
GTTGAGAGAGATACCTGTCATTCTTGTGTCTGGGTTTTCACCTTCGCCAGGAGCCGTGCGTTGCTGACATTAAGCTCCTCTCTCTGGGTTACATCACGTGTCGTACGTCCGTGTCTGGCTGGAAGAGAGAGAGAGAGAGAGAGAGAGAGAGAGAGAGAGAGAGAGAGAGAGAGAGAGAGCGTTATTACACAACCTGCCCGTGGCGCCGCGTTCATTAGTTAGCTCACAAAACACACACACACATACACACACTCGTCACATCTATGACCTTCAGCAAATGGTTTATTGATTCATGTCTTATTCATGTTTTATTGTGTTCCATTATGTCTCATTTTGTGTTCATGTATTATTCATATATTTCTACTTACATTTGGGGCATATTCCTGTCTGTCTGTATATTAATGTATTCATTATTTTATGTTTTTTTTGTTGTTAAATATTCTTGTTTGTATGCTTTGGTTTGTTGGTTTGTGGATGTATTGGTAGCACAGAGCAGACATCTGCACACTTACTCTGTGCTGTTCTGGGTCATGTGTACCTCCCTTCATAGTACACATCCCCTCCTCAACCATCCCTTCATAGTACACATCCCCTCCTCAACCATCCCTTCATAGTACACATCCCCTCCTCAACCTCCCTTCATAGTACACATCCCCTCCTCAACCTCCCTTCATAGTACACATCCCAACCTCAACCTCCCTTCATAGTACACATCCCAACCTCAACCTCCCTTCATAGTACACATCCCCTCCTCAACCTCCCTTCATAGTACACATCCCAACCTCAACCTCCCTTCATAGTACACATCCCCTCCTCAACCTCCCTTCATAGTACACATCCCCTCCTCAACCTCCCTTCATAGTACACATCCCAACCTCAACCTCCCTTCATAGTACACATCCCCTCCTCAACCTCCCTTCATAGTACACATCCCCTCCTCAACCTCCCTTCATAGTACACATCCCCTCCTCAACCTCCCTTCATAGTACACATCCCCTCAACCTCCCTTCATAGTACACATCCCAACCTCAACCTCCCTTCATAGTACACATCCCAACCTCAACCTCCCTTCATAGTACACATCCCCCTCAACCTCCCTTCATAATACACATCCCATCAACCTCCCTTCATAGTACACATCCCAACCTCAACCTCCCTTCATAGTACACATCCCCTCCTCAACCTCCCTTCATAGTACACATCCCAACCTCAACCTCCCTTCATAGTACACATCCCAACCTCAACCTCCCTTCATAGTACACATCCCAACCTCAACCTCCCTTCATAGTACACATCCCAACCTCAACCTCCCTTCATAGTACACATCCCCTCCTCAACCTCCCTTCATAGTACACATCCCAACCTCAACCTCCCTTCATAGTACACATCCCCTCCTCAACCTCCCTTCATAGTACACATCCCAACCTCAACCTCCCTTCATAGTACACATCCCAACCTCAACCTCCCTTCATAGTACACATCCCAACCTCAACCTCCCTCATAGTACACATCCCAACCTCAACCATCCCTTCATAGTACACATCCCAACCTCAACCTCAACCACAACAACAACAACAACATGTGCATACGTCATCTAACCAGTGTTGTTATTGTGGTGGTGGTTGTGGTGGTGGTGGGGTGGTGGTGGTGGTTGGTGGTGGTGGTGGAGGAAAAATGCATTCCTCTTTAGTCTGCAAATTCCACAGCATAGCACATTCTCCCTAATAGGATTTGGTGCAACAGGTAAATGCAATCAAGACCAAGGTTGTTGCAGGGATGACCCTAGAAGATAGAGGTAGCGGGGGCGAGGGGGCGTGTCTTACTGAATGGTATATGATATACAGTACAACACAAATGTGTTTCTGTGTGTGTGTGTGTGTGTGTCTCCTTCAACCAAACCACTGATGGACACACACACACACACACACACACACACACACACGAGTGTCTGTGTTCGTCACACGGTCCCTTAATAACCAGGAGCTAATGTTACGCGCGGCAGCGACAGCAGGTAATCCAATATGGAGTCGTGTCGCCGGGGGCGACCGGCGGGCACGAGGCTGTCGCCGTGATCACCGGCGATGATGATGCCCATGATGATGTCATCGTCACGAGGAAACCAACGAGGATTTCCATCTCGGGGGAGGAGGGTGGCTTTTGTGCATAATGTGTTGCTGGTGTTGGGGTTGTGTTGTGTTTGTACTTGTCTTGAATATGTATATTTTTATTACATGTTAATATAATAGCATATAATAAATAATTCTCTAGAGATTGCGCTGTTTTACTCACAGAGGTTGTGGGTTCAACGCCCAATTGCCCAATCTCCGCAACCTACCTGACTACTCATACTGTGGCCGGCTTCGTAATGACAAGAATCTCCAAAGAAAGATCCTGGTGATATTATTAAATATAATAATATTATTGCTGTTTGTCTGAAGACTGTAATTGGCCAGGGTGACCTTGGGGGGAAACCACTCGTTGACAAAATGAGTAAGTGTCTCATATGTGAGCATTGGAACACAGCCAAGGCATCAAACACTGGGGAGGTGGTTCCTCGACGACCAATGTGGATTTTACAGTGTAATATAACACTGTGTGCGTCTTTCCCAGGGCCGGGGATGCGCTGGCGGTCGTCCACATGCGAGCCTGCGTGCGGACGACCCTGACAGGAACGCTGAGGAGACTGAACCAGACGGTGAGACTCTTAAATCTTACCGGCTTTTTATTTCCGCGGCCCTAATGGGAATGGATCGTTCCCGCGGCGCGGCCGGGCCGGTGTAATGTATCTCAGACGTAGCCTCCTGCCGCTATCGGTCCGCCCGGGGGAATTGGAGCGATGCTTCATTACGATGAAGGCGATAGCAGGCGAGCCGCTTTAAACAGGCCATGTTTTATACATTATGACTCTGATATTGCTGTGTGTTGATTTGATTGAGAAGGGGCTCAGAACGACATCGTAGCGTCTGTCTCGGGCATTTAGCCGTCACGTTAAACCAAAGAAGCGACTGAATTGTTTTATTGTTTCGATTCTTGTTAAGTAGCACGTGTTGGGGTTAAATGTGTTCCCCGAGGATAAGATAAGACAAGATAAGATCAAACTTTATTAATCCCGAAGGAAAGTCTTGAAATCTCCACAAGGAAATTCATGGATGCCTCGACAAGTTGATGGAAATGCGGAAATGATCGCGGTTATCGAACTATAATGGACGGAGTCTCTACTATATGCATGTGTGTACGGCTGTAATTAAATTTCCTCAACAACAGCTCATCCGATCGACTTCGCGCTTGGCAGGTTCATTGCCCAGGTGCCCGGGAAGTGCAGTGTCAAGCGTAAAGTTGTTTGGGCGAGCAGTTCTCGGGACAGCAGCGAGCGATGTGGCACAATCGACCCGGTTCCCGAACTGGCACGGAACCGGCACTGCGCCGGCCGGCGTGTATTGCCGAGGACGCGAGGAAGTGCAGTGTGTGTGGAGTGTGAAGTTCTCAAACAAGCTGCAAGCAGCAGCAATACCAGAGGCCACCCAGTCGGTCCGTTTTGAATGGGTGCGTTTTGAACGGCCTGCATGACTACTTTCCTTCATCCTGTGCGGTAGAGTCGGGTCTACAACCGCACACCTGATAAGTCTGACTGTAGATAGACATGATTGGATTATTCATGAGATTTACTAGAGATCAGTTGAACATTTATCTGTGCTTGATCTAAACCAGTGCCAATGCCGCTGGAAAAAGCCCCTGGCCTTGTGGTCTTGTTGTTAGCGGTAGCTGGGGTTCGACGACGTCAATCGGCCGAAAATAAGCCGAGCGCAACGGAGGAGCCGTGGAGGGGAGAGTCGTGGAGCAGGTAGGCTACACCACAGATGTCCGGACTCCCGTGAAAACGTCGTCCAATCGGGGCTCCGTCGCGTCATGACTCCTGCTCCTGCGTGTGTGTGTGCTGACTGCAGATCAGCATCGGGATGTGCTTTGTAATTTGAACAAAGACAGAAAGGCGTGCCTGTGTTTTAAGTGTGTGTGTGTGTTCTGTGTGTGTGTGTGTGTGTGTGTTCTATGTGTGTGTGTGTGTTCTGTGTGTGTGTGTGTGTGTGTTCTGTGTGTGTGCTCAGCTCCACAGAGCAAATAATCGTCGCAATGAAGCACAAAGCCGCCTTAACGATTTTGTGACAGCGTCTTTGTGCCGTTTAGTAGACACTTGGATCCAAAGTGACTTATATTGCACGAGGCCTCTTCATTCACCCCAAAGGGGGAATTAAATCAGTCCTCACAGCAGCAGAAACCAAAAATAAAAGATAATAATAATGGTAACAATAAGGATAGGATAAGAATGAAACAGAACAAATAGTTAAGTACAATAAAATGGTGGTGTCTATTTTTACACTATATTGTGCAGTAATAATAATAATGTTGTATATTAATGGAGTGTGCAAGTGCGGGTGATTAAGGAGTCGCTCGGTGTCTTGCTCCAGGCTGCCTACAGGTTGGCTGCAGACACCCGGCCGGTGTTCGGGTTAAACTTGCACTCGACTGCATATTCATCATTACTGCTGGCTGGCAGCAAAAGTTACACAATGCAGGTTTTTTGGGGGGTTTGTGTTAATCTGCAAAGTGTGCTTCACTGTTAAAGTTATACAAATATGTGTTTTGCTTATAGGTTCACACTATATGCTGGTCATTGGGTAATGATATGGATGATAATATTGGAATTAAAACACCGTTGCTATAGCTATTCAATCACACCCCTCGTCTAGACGGGCCCTCTGACGAGACAGTTTTATCCATTGATTAGGCTTTTATGGTAAACACTTAACACTTATTGCTGAGGCACACATTTAGATATTATATCAAGGCCTAGCTTGAGTTTAGGGTCAGGTAGCGCACTACTCTTTAGCCTAGCAGCTACGCTTTTAAATAATATGTGAACAAACCCAACAGAGCTGAACAACTTCCCTCCTTAACGTTGACCGGATGTTGACTTGATTGATAATAATAATAATTATAATCTATAAATAGCTCTATAAATAATCTTTATTTATAGAGCACTTTTCAAAATCCACAAGTCATCAAACGTTTTAAATTTGGTGTATAAAACCAATACAGAAATAAAATAAATAAAAGACCGATCACGGAAATTCAAACTCAGGTAAACTCAGGAAAGACAAAAGATAAAAGTATGTTTTGAAGGAAGGGATTTAAAGGAGATCGCGGACTCAGCTGGCCTGATTTCCCCCGTGATCTGTTTGTTTTTTACAATTAAGCTGACAACGTGAAAACCACAACTTCCATCCAGTTCTACCTTTCCCTTACGCAAGTAGAAAATGAACATCACCATCTCCTCGGCTTACGTCCACCTCGTCGCCCCCGACAACAACAACAACATCATCATCCTCGAAGCTCGAGATGCGATAAACAAACCAAAACAGATGAGGGGTTGGTGTGTGGGGAGGTTGGTTGGGTGGTTGGGTGGTACTCTGGGACGGCGGGTGTGGATGAGGCATGAGTCTCAGTCCGTCCCCGGCAGCTGTCGCGCCGCCGAGGTCCCAGCGCGTCGATCAGTCGAGGGCCGGCCCCCGTAAACCCACCGGGGTGTTAACAGCGGCTGGTGTAAGTGATACATGGCGGAGATATGGAGCCAGTGTTTGAGTGTCTGCTGACCTTGCCAAAAGGGGAGGGGAGAGACTCCAGCCAGCCAGCCAGCCAGCCAGCCTGCCAGCCAGCCTGCCAGCCAGGCCGACGTTAATCCTTAATGCACTGGTGTGAACAGCGTCTCGCCAAGGTCAGGCAGAGCGGAGAGGAGATAAGAGAGGAGAGGAGACGCGCCGATTTGCATACAACCGTCCGTTGAATAAGATAAGATAAGATAAGATAAGATAGAACTTTTATCTTTATAGGTCTACAACTTTTAAGGGAACTGCTTACCTCTAAAAGAATATGCATTATTTCATTATTTCAGTCAATCATTGCAACCTTATTGTCAAATCAGCTTTTTTTTGGTATTATTTCAATGTACTGCGCCATTGAATCATTTCCATACCCAGGAGAGATCTCAGAATTCTCCCCGAAGATGAGAAGTATCTAAGTATCTATCTATCTTTTTTGTTCAGTTGCCATGGATGCATTGCTAATGGGTGGTGGCGGTGGTGGCTCAGGACGTGGAGCCACCACCTGGCAAACGGACGGTTGCTGGTTCAATACCCCGGCTCCTTGCTCGCTAAGTGTCGAGGTGTATCCCTGGGCAACACACTCAGGAGTCTTGCTCTCGTTGCTCTTGACGAGCTGGCTGTTGCCTTGCATGACTGACACCGCGGTCAGCGTATGAATGTATGAATTAATGGGTGAACGTGAGGCAATAATTGTTAAGTCCTCGGAGTGGTTGCGGGTCTGAAAAGCGCGATATAAATGCAGTACCCTTGAGCCGACCAATCAAATCCCTCCTAACCGGGCCTGCATCTGCACGGCTCACTCCTGCCTCGGAGAGACTGAAAGATCAGCCGACCGATGGGGGGGGGGGTATCTCTGGTGAAAAGACGTCCCAGAATGCAAATGTTTGAACTTAAGCGCCCCAGCGGTGTGACAGACAGTGACTGTAAACACTCACTCGCGTGCAATTAAAAGAGCAGCGCGTCAATAAATGATGAATGTCAAGCCCAGCGTGCGCGTTTAGGGTTCGATCGGGGGTTAGCATCCCCGCGCCGAAACCCATTCAGCCCCAGCGGTGGGCGAGGGAACGCGGCGACGAGAGGAAGAAGAGGCAAAGGTTGTGTGAGGGTAAAAATGCCACCGCGCCCCCCTCGCACCCGCCGGCGGTCGAGGGCTTCTGGGAATTCGGGGGCGGAGCGGACACTCAAGACACCCGCGCAGCTGTCGCTAGCTAAGCCGCGCGTTGACATTTGCGCGTGTGCGGGAAGGTAGCATGTGTTATTTAGGTAGCATGCTAGCGTAGCGCCGCCGCCGCCAAGGGCAAAGTGAACAGCGGGCGGCGGGTGGCGGGTGGCGGGGTCGTCCGTGTTAACCAGCGCGTTAGTGATAGCGGTCGCTTAGCGTCGTGTGAAGAGCCAGAGAGAGAGAGAGAGGGAGTGCGCTACGTCGTTAGCATAGCGCCTGGTGTACTTATCCTTGGGGTCATGTGGGGTGACGTGCCCGCTAGCCTGTCGCGGCCTGACCTTAGCGAGAGCGACATAACAAGGTTGCCATGCTAGCAGGACGAAGACAATAACACAGAGAAGCTGGGGAAGGACAGTCTTCAATATTTCATCTTCTCTTCAGATATTCATGATGATAATGATATATGCTAATGCTTTCTGCTGTAGTGTGACTAGCTCTTCTCTTCCGTACTTTTGGGAAACCATAACCCTTCCCTGTTGGTTTTTATTATTCAATATCCAATTTAAAGGTCACATTTTGGCGTTGTTGTTATGCAACAAAGGTAGTTTTTCAGGTTTTACAGTTCTGTATTTCTGGCTTGTTTGTTGTTGAGGGTCCCTAGAATATCCCCAGAATAACCTGACACTTCTTGGCACAAAGGGAAGTCTGCTTATCGCTGCGCTAACCTTATAAAGTCCGCAGCCATGAGGCGCTCTGCCAGAGGACCTTTCTTTGCTCTGCATCCCCGCTGCGGCTACGCGACCCACGTGGCTCCACGCGGCGGCCGCCCCGGGACTCGTGGCCCCGCCGGACCGAGAACCACCCGAGTCCGTCTCTATAAAGCGACGGTCGGCTGTGTGTACGTACTGTAGGTCTACTACAGTAATGAAGACGAGTGTTACCCTTCACCCGGCGTTTGCGTTCTGCTCCGGGTTTAATTGGCTCGCGTGTGTCATTCACACTTGAAGAACTGTGCCCCCCGAAAAACCGCTTCCTGCTCCGGTCCCGGCGTCTTAGTGCCACGGAAATGGACGGATTGCGAGTCTTTGCTCCACGCTTGACTCTGCGCTTGCTCTACATACGGACCAGTATCTGTGTTCAGCCACGGGGAACCCATTAAGTTGGAGTTCTCACTGAGCCACACGATATGTGACAGACAATCCCTCAAAGCAAAGCCCCGAGTGATTGACTCAAATATATATATATAGAGAGAGAGAGAGAGAGAGTAGATGGAGGCTCATAGGCTAGGGAGTATGGCTGCAGTATGATTGCACAAACATTTTACTGGGTGGCCTCATCGGTCACACTTTAAAATACCTGCTTATCGACACGCATACATTCACCGAAAATAATAACATTATGGAAATGAGTTGGGGGGGAAGAAAATGATGAACGGTGAGGTCTCAATATGGTCATTTAGATCTGCAACGTTTCATCACCCCACAGGAAACGTTCTTCTAGCCAAACCGCTCACGGCGTGCAAATGCAAACACTCCAAACGGAGCTACTACCATTGTTCTGTCATTGTGTGTTATTTCTGCAGTTGTCATCGTCATCGTGCATTGAATTGTGTCATGTTTTCGATGTTCACGACGCTACGTTTATTTTAATTATTTATGTTTATGACCTCCCGCTCTCGTGCATAATTATTGCGTAGCTTTCGTTCGTTTGCCATATAGGTACTTTAAACACGTCGTTGAACGTCTCTAATGAAAGGTGTTTAGAATTTAGAAAGAACATTTTGCATCTTTAGCTTCGCCGAGTCCCTTACGGACGTCTTAGTTTAGACTTAGTTTAGCTTCCTTTAACACTTAACCAACTTACATATTTAAATGACTCTCAAATAACTTTAATAGCCTTACAGGCAAGAAAAGGCAAAGAATATTACATCTACATTTACATTTACATTTAGTTTTAGGGCATTTGGCAGACTCTTTTATCCAAAGCGACTTATAAAGAGTAAATTTGTTGAAAGAGAGACAGCAATATATCACTGTGGTGCTTAAAGATAAGAATAGAGCAGGATTCAAGCGTTCATAATTGCAAGGTTAATAGAACGAGTTTCATAATTGCTAGGTTGTCTGCGTAATAGCTGGGATAAGAGCAGACGTGCCATTCGAATATCTTATCTTTGTAATTGAAAAATAATTTTACGAAACACACGCAGATTCATTATTTCTGGCTATTTATTGAATATTTTAACCAAATGAACTGACAGGAGAGAGATTAAGTCAGTGAGAGGTTCTAAATGTCGGTTTTGATCAATTTCCGGGTAATTGCCCAGCTTCAGTCTGCTGAGACACAAGACAAAGTGTGGACAGAATATCTTTATTTAACAGCAGCGCTTTGCAACTGTTCTGGATTTTGACAGCCGTGTGTTCCAGTGCTATGTGCACGGCTGGGAGAGCGAGGCTGAAGCCTTCTGCTTACAGCAGCCAGACATGATCTGTGTTGTGTACTGGAAAACAGCCATAACAACCAACACACACACACACACACGCACGCACGCACGCACGCACGCACGCACGCACGCATGCACGCACACACACATACACACACACACAAGCACACACACACACACACACACACACACATACACACATAAACACGCACAAGCAACCACGTACACACACACGTACACACACACACGTACACACACTCACACACACAGACACAAGCATCCACGTACACACACTCACACACACACACACACAGACACAAGCATCCACGTGCACACACACACACACACACAGACACAAGCATCCACGTACACACAGACATACACACACACACACACACACACATGCAAGCAAACACGTACACACACACAAACGCATGCTGGCATCCAAGTAAACACACAAAACACACACACACACACACACACACACACACACACACACAGTATCTCTGTGTGTGCTTACGTCTGCTTAATCCACTGTACTTCTCAGTTGACAGTTTTGTTTTGACCTCCGTTTAGTCCGGTGTGTCAGCACACTGTGAGCAGTATACAGTATTGCACATACAACAACATACATGTGTGACTCTCGAGGTAAGGATGAACATGCATGATGCAGTACAGGCGGATGGAAGGTGCTTCAACAGCGAGCCACAGTCACAGTTAAGCCGCTGAGGTTTCGTGTTTTCGGGTCCAACTCGAGACGACACCCGACCCGACCTGACCTGCAGGGAGACGCCGGCTGTCACTCAGCGAATCACCAGCCGACCGCAGAGAACACTCCGAGACACACAGGCCAGGGTGGAGGGTGACTGGGGGAGCGACTGAGAGAGAGAGGGGGAGAGACAGAGAGAGAGGGGGAGAGAGAGAGAGAGAGAGAGAGGGGGGGGGGGTGGAAAGAATGAGAGAGAGAGGAGGAGAGAGGGGGAGGGTGGAGAGAGAGAGAGAGAGAGGAGGAGAGAGGGGGAGGATGGAGAGAGAGAGAGAGAGGGGGAGGATGGAGAGAGAAAGAGAGAGAGAGAGAGGAGGAGAGAGGGGGAGGATGGAGAGAGAGAGAGGGGGAGGATGGAGAGAGAAGAGAGAGAGAGGTGGAGAGATGGGGAGGATGGAGAGAGAGAGAAAGAGAGAGGGGGAGGTGGAGAAGGGGGTGCAGGGGAAAATGGAGGGAGGAAGGGGCGAGAGAGAGGCAGTAAGGGGAGATAGGGTGGCAAGGGGAGGGAAGCAGGAGGGGGGGGAGAGGGAGCGAGGGGAGAGCAAGGCAGGTAGACATGGGGAGGGGGAGAAAGGGGGAGACACTTGGCTGACATCAGGTCAGTATGAAGGGAGGCAGCATATGGACCCCATCAACACACACACACACACACACACACACACATACACAACACACCCTAACTGTGTCAACTCCCAGCATGAGGGGTGGCGGGGGAGAGAGAAGTAGGGGGAAGGGAGAGAAAGGGAGGGTGAGAGAGAAGAAGGGTGGGAGACAGAGAGAGGGTGAGAGAGAGATAGAGAGACATAGTGTGAGAGAGAGGGAGAGGGAGGGTGAGAGAGATCGAGAGACATAGTGTGAGAGAGAGGGAGAGAGGGAGGGTGAGAGATATAGAGAGACATAGTGTGAGAGAGAGGGAGAGAGGGAGGGTGAGAGAGATCGAGAGACATAGTGTGAGAGAGAGGGAGAGAGGGAGGGTGAGAGAGAGATAGAGAGACATAGGTGTGAGAGAGAGAGGGGTAGGAGCAGTGGAGAGCGGCTTGTGTACTTTGATTTGTTTATTTCGCTGTTTGTTAAGTACACAAGTCAGTCGATCCATTTAATCAGCGTGTTGACCGGTCTACAAGGCGTCTGTGTCACACACACCACACACACACACACACACACACACACACTCACACACACACACACACACACACACTCACACTCACACTCACCTCACACATCAGCGTCCGTGTCACTCACCTCCCTCCCCGACTGCCGGCCACAAATGAGATGACAAGCTTGACCGAGGGTTATATTACCCAACATCAATCTAGAGAAGCTCTCCCACTCTGTTTATGTTATTTCGCGGACGCTTACCAGAGCTAACTACTTACAGTGGTGTGCAGGTCAGGTCACTCAGGAGCAGGACACTGAAGAGGTGGACATTGGGTAAATCGTACCTCAGACCGGTTGAAATTTGATGTGGCTGATTGGTCCTTGTGCAAGACTAGACAAGCGGGGATCTTTGATGAAACACCTGCTATCAGAAGAATAGACAGTCAGGGTGACAAGCTACAGAAGATGACCACAAACGATAGTACGAGTGATGAAGAGGACGAAACGGTCGGCGTGGACGGACAAGACGAGCACCCATGGCCTTGCAATAAAAAAAAGTTTTTACTTTTACTTTTTAGTACTTAAGTACATTTAAAAGTAGAAACTTTTTGACTTTTACTCAAGTGTGTTTTTAGCCAGATACTCTGACTTTTACTTGAGTAAGATTTTGAGACGGTACCCATACTTTCACTTAAGTATAATTTCTGGGTACTTTTTACACCCCTGGGAATCGAACCTCAGACCGGTGAATTGATGTGTGATGCTGTGTTTTTTAATTTATTTAGAGGTGACAAATAAGTCGGATAGCTTTTCTATTTTTCTGCTGTGTCAGGATGACATAACACACGGCGAGGAAAGAGTTGTGACATTCAGATAGAAAAAGAAAACATGAATACGCGTTAAACTTTACCCAGTCGGCGATAATGATTATAATGGTGTTATAATTTATGGCGAGACATCATTTCAATGTGTGATTTATTATAATGCTCATTAAATGTTTGTTGTTGTCTGCCAAACAGTGGCCCCATGAAAGAAGATTTACAAGAGGAAGGCTTCAACTCTGCATACTTTGAGAGAACAAATTCAACATTAATGTCGTCGTATTACTTATTACTAGCAGTAGTAGTAGTAGTAGTAGTAGTAGTAGTAGTAGTAGTAACTTCACTCCTGTTTCTGTTTTTTATTTGTGCTCTGAACTACCGTTACAGTAAATTACAACGCATGCATAACGACATGATAAAGACAATAAAGACAATCCATCCATCCATAACTATACACTGTTGAGAATATTAAATATCACAAACCATTTGTGCATTTCATCAGTACATCAGTACTAACTCATTACTGTTACATCACATTACTGTTAGTAGGGTCTGTAGGCCGGGTTCACTACCCAAGGTACCAAGGACATGAAAACACATTCATCACTCATACTCACACTCATACATTTAAGGGGAATTGCTTTTATATTTCTAACCAAATGAAAGACTTGAATGGAAAAGTGTTGATAGATTTATATATTGAATACTCATAAATCTCTCCCCCCCCCCAGATAATCCACTGATGGTGATCAGTTTAATCCCATATACTTTATATTGTATTTATATAAACCTCAGAGGGCTCTGCAGCCAATGAGGGCCAAGGGGCGGCGGCCTGTGTCTCCGCCCCCCACGTGCCTGAGTACAACATGAATTATACATGTACACATGTACATATACAATATAAATCAGGTTTAATGGCGCACTGTAGCTCCGAGAAATACCACGTCTCTGGTCACATGACCAGCCAGAGGGCGCGGAGTGACACAGGAAAATAATTAGCAACGGCGATGATGAATGTTAATTCGCCCGCCAAAGGACGGGGCTGTTGAACGCATGTTTCACCATCGAGGCTGAGGATTAAAAAGCAGATCTGAGGGTTGTATTTATGCACAGTGCTCCACACTTAACTAGGAGGCGGAGGAGCCCGGGGATCGAACCAGCAACCTTCCTGTTGCCAGACAACCCCTCTTACCTCCGGAGCTACTGCCGCACCTGAGAGGAAGCACACACACACACGCACACACACACACTTTGTGCGTCACTCTCTCTGTCTCTGTCTACCTCTCTCACCCCATCCCCAATCTCTCTCAACCCCCCTTTCTCTCTCTCTCTCTCTCTCATCCCCTCGCTCTGTCTCTTTCTCTCTCTTCCCCTTTCTCTGTCTCCCCCTTTCTCCGGCTCTCTCTTCTTCCCCTCAGCCCCATCTCCTCTCCACCCCCCCCAGCCCTCCCCCTCTCTCCTCCCCCCGGCAGGCGTTGATTGAGAGATGGTTCGCTCCGACAGCCGCTCCCGCGAAGACTCCTGCGAATGACTCTGGGTGGAGTCATCCGTTCCCCGTCCCAGAGAGAGGAGAGGAGATGCGGATGGAGAGGTTGTCAAGGCGACAGACGCGCTGAGAATTGACTGCTCGCCGCTCGCCGCTCGCCGCTGGGACTTCCTGCTGCTGTGCTACCTGACGATGCCTCAGGAGGTGGAACGATTGTCTGGCAACTGGAAGGTTGCTGGTTTGATTCCCGGCTCCCTCTAGCTACGTGTTGAGGTGTCCCTGAGCAAGACACCCGAACATGTATGGCTGCCAACGAGCTGGCTGTCGCCTCGCGTGGTTGACGTCGGTGTATGAATGTGTGAATATTATACAATATTGTAATCTCTATATATATATCTAAATCAGCTCACAAGTCTGAGATGCTAGTCAATGGAACAACTGTATTGTTCAGTATACTGTAATATATACTGTATTGGTTACCCTTTACACTGCTGCTGTCCCTTTAAGGGAGGAAATCAGGAAGTTTGGGAGGTTTTAAAAGGAGGAGGGAAAAGTTTGGGGCGGGGCTTAATGAACCAACATGTCTGGAGGTGAAAGGTGTTGAAGAAACAGCTTGAGAGGAATTAAGTGAAGAGATGGTTTGTATGGTTATATTCTTCTTTTCCCCACAAGGAAGATTTATATATGGATGTACACCAGGCAGGGAGAGTTAACTATTTTAGGTTTTTTTTAAGGTGATTTATCATTTAGTTTGCCTGGATTATGGATTACATGAACTGAGAACTTTTGAGTGTTTGTTTAACTGATTTGAAGAACATTATTGAGAGTAAGTGTTGTGTAATGAGTTGCTGTTGATGTTAAAATACCTCAGACCCATTGCTTTGTTTCTCACGACCGTTTGTCTGCATTTGATTTACCTTTAACATTTAACCGTTCTCTGGCTTTCAGGCATTCTCAAACTTTAGTTATATAGCAAGGCGGGGAATATCAGTCGATTGTTCTACCGTATGTGTATGCTTCTAGCCAAAGCATCTTGCATCAATGTGTGAGTGCACATACAGTATGAGCCTACTTGGCGACTCTGCAAGCGTTTGTGCTAATAATCTCACGTTCCAAGACAAATATCGACGTCTCCCGTCGTTCCTCCAGTGGTATGTCCTCGAGGGGGGGGAGGAGGAGGAGGAGGATACCGGAGGCGCTATGTGTGTGTGTGTGTTCGTGGGTGTGTTCGTGGTGTGTTTGTGTGTGTGTGTGTGTGTGTGTGTGTTCATGTGGTGTGTGATGTGTTTTCCCGGCTAAAGATACACACACACACACACACACACACCACGTGGGTCAGTCTGGTGGCTGAGAAACAGCTAGAAAAAATGCTCAAAGAACATGTGCTTTTTCTTCCTAATTCAGCAGTTTCTCTCCCTCTCTTAATATTCTCCTTGTGTTTATGTTTCATTAACACGACAGACACAAGTCACTCGCTCAAGTCAAGTCGTCAATTCTATTTGTATAATCACAGTTACAGTCTCACTCTCACTCGTGGCTTGCGTGTGAGACTGAATGTCGGATTGTTTTCCAAGGTGCATTTCAAGGGCAAAACTTCATCACTCAATAATGGACGTTTGCCTGAGAGGAGCGAATCGTATCCTATCTGAGTGAAAAAGTAACCTGACATACACCTCGTCTTTACTTATTCAATGTTAGTTTAATTATTTAGGAAACCAAAGTGACTGAATCAGAGCAGGTAGGGGTCAGGGTGTCTTGTTTAAGAATGCTTTAGACCCTAGACATGGGGATTGGAACCTGGACATGAGGGGTGGGACCCTGGACATGGGGACTGGAACCTGGACATGGTGGTGGGACCCTGGACATGGGGACTGGAACCTAGACATGGGGATGGGACCCTAGACATGGGGATTGGAACCTAGACATGGGGATTGGAACCTAGACATGGAAGATGGAACCTAGACTCTGGCTGGGACTCATTAAAACACTAACTAACTGTGTGTGTGTGTGTGTGTGTGTGTGTGTGTCGTGTGCCAGCCAGTGGGCAGAATGTCAGGCTGGAGGAAGAAGGACATGCCGGGTGGCAGCACCATGGGGGGGGCACAGGACCAAAATAACCTCTCCTCCCCCCCTCCACCCTACCCCCCACCCTCCCCCACACCCGCTGCTGTGTTTGTGTCGGGGGGGGGGGGGGGTTGGAGAACAGGGGTCCTTAACGACCAGATGATGACGATGACGACGCAGAGAGGTGGATGTTACACACTGTGTCAAGACACACACACACACACACACACACACACACACACACACACACACACACACAGAGTAAGTGCTTGTTTGAAGGAAGGAAGGAAGCAAGGGAGACGGACAGTTGCCAGGGCGATAAGCGGCGGCCGTACGAGATGTGACTTTGATGCGTCACCGGTCTACACCCGTCTCTCCCTCCTCGCGGTTTCACTCACGGTCCCGCCTCCCCGGCGATGTCACGTGTCACATGACCATGGCACGGCTGTCATTGAGAAGAAGGACAGAGGCGTCAACAGTTCTCCCTCGCTCTCTCTGTCTCCGTCTCTCTCTCCCTCCCTCTCTCTCGCTTTCTCTCTCCATGCCTTTCTGTCTTCCCCCTGCCTCTCTCTCTCTCTGTCAGTCTCTCTCTCTTTCTCCCCCCTCGCCCTCTCTCCCTCTCTCTGCCTCTCTCTCCCTCCCTCCATATCGCTCTCTCTCCCCTCTGCCTCTCTCTCTCTCCCCTCTCCCTCTCTCTCTCTCTCCTCTCTCTCTCTCCCTCCCTCTCCCTCTCTCCCCTCTGCCTCTCCCTCTCTCCCCCCTGCCTGTCTCTCTGGCTTTCTGTCTGTCTGCCTGCAAGTTTGTCTGTCTTTATCCCTCTGTGTGTGTGTGTGTGTGTGTGTGTGTGTGTGTGTGTGTGTGTGTGTGTGTGTGTGTGTGTGTGTGTGTGTGTGTGTGTGTGTGGAGTGACACCAGAGGGATCGTCCTCCCGTCTCCAGTGTAGAGGATGCTGGGACAGCACGTCAGCCTCAAGATGACTGACTATCTGCATACAAGGAGCAGCAGAGACGTGTGTGTGTGTATCCGTGTGTTTCTTAGCATACGTTTGTGTGTTTTTGTTGTCGTCTTTTTTGTGTTTTGAGTGTCTGCATGTGTGTGTCCATCCAAGGACACGAGAGACAGACAGACAGGACAGAGAGACAGACAGACAGACACACACCTGGCAGGTGACTGGTGACGGTCAGACCGCCGTGGACGTCTCAGTACATTCCTGCAGCCACAAACTGTCGGCTCTCCTTGGATTTCTCATCTGAAGGGGGATATTAGATGTATGTTTCATTTGTCATTATTGCATTTTATTTGATAGTCTGGATCACCTTGTAACATCTGATTCATGCTACATACAGTAACTTACAAGTTACATTATTAGTATTACAATTATCTGGATGATTATTATGAGTAGGAGTGGTACATTTCCATGAAGCCATTTAAAGGTTACGTTTAGCAGAGAACAATGAACGCATACCATCGGAATTAGGACATTTTTGGAAAGTGCTGCCTGGCCTAGTTTAACAAAATGCACGGGACAGCATGTATAGAAGCTATAGGGACACACAGAACACAGCGGGATAGGAGCTATCGGGACACAAGGTGCTTTTGGTCGTTATGACGCATGAAGCAGCCATTTAGAAATTCATTCTAAATTCCACAGCTTTTCATGAGCTAAAAACAACAAAGAAAGTACGTTCCACTGACGGCCTGGTGCTGTCCCTCCAAGGCTGTCAGAGGAACCGCTCATACCTACCTCCAAACGTTAGTCAGACCCCACGGCCCAGCTCGGGCGCTCCGCTCAACGACTTCGGCCGGACGACTGGTACCTCCTTCACTAAGAACAGACAAACATCACTCTGTCCCAAGTCCCAACTCTTCTCTGTTCTGTTCTGGCACCGCAGTGGTGGACCGAGCTCCCGGCTGACGTCAGGACGGCCGAGTCGCTCACCAGCTTCCACAAGAGACTCAAGACCCTCCTGTTCAGAGTTCACCTGGACTCTAATAAGATAAGATAAAACTTTATTGATCCCGAAGGAAATTCTTGTGCCAGAAGTTGCATAGCAAGAATTTCCTTCGGGATCGATAAAGTTTTATCTTATCTTATTAATGCCAAGACATACAAACAACCTAGCAATTATGAAACTCGTTCTATTAACCTTGCAACTATGAATGCTTGAAACCTGCTCTATTCTTATCTTTATGTACCACAGTGATATATTGCTGTCTCTCCTTCAACAAATGTACTCTTTGTAAGTCGCTTTGGATAAAAGCGTCTGCCAAATGCCCTAAATGTAAAAATGTTAATTTAAATCAGTTCTCAAGATATGAATACTATGATTGTTAAAATGACCATTTTAACAATCATACTGGGTGGGTGGGGACAGTTGGCCAGCTCTTCCGTGTTGTCCTCTCTCCTCCAGGCACGGGGCGAACGATGGAGCCTGGATCATAGCTGGCTCTAATGGATTCCCCTCGTCATTGGCAGCAGGGATGGACCTACAGCAGGGGTGTCTTGCGACCCAACACACACACACACACACACACACCACACACACACACACACACACACCACACACACACACACACACCCGCACTTCAAAATGCACACACCCTACCCTGTGAAAAATGTCAACAGTTGTTTAAATAGGCCTGAGCCACAGATCTGTGTGTGTGTTGGTGTGTGTGGGGGGGGGGGGGGGGGGGGGGGGGGGTGTATAGGTGTGTGTGTGTGTGGTGGTGGGGGGGGGGGGGGGTGTATAGGGTGTTGTGTGTGTGTGTGTTTATGGGGACAATGCTGAGTATGAGATGGATTGAGGGTGACGTGGAAGTCCAGTGAAACATCTTCTCTTCCTGCGTTCGTACCAGCTATTCTGTCTCCTCCACCACCTCCTCCTCTTCTCCTCCCTCCTCACCACCACCCCCTTGTTTCCATCTCCTCTTCTCCTCACACCACCTCCTCTCTCCTCCTTTCCCACCCCCTCCTCTCTTCTCCTCCACCACCGCCTCCTCTCTCCTCGTTTCCACCTCCTCCTCTTTCTCCTCCTCCACCACCTCCTCATTTCCATCTCTTCTCCTCCACCACCTCCTCGTTTCCATTCTCTGTCCCCCTCCACCACCACCACCTCCTCTCCTCCTTTCCACCTCCTCCTCTCTACTCCTCCACCATCTCCTTGTTTCCATCCTCTTCTCCTCCACCACCACCTCCTCTCTCCTCGTTTCACCTCCTCCTCTCTCCTCCTCCACCACCGCTCCTCTCTCCTCGTTTCCACCTCCTCCTCTCTCCTCCTCCACCACCCTCCCTCCCTCTCTCCTCCTCCACCTCCTCTCTCCTCTCCACCACCTCCTCGTTCCATCTCTTTCTCCTCCACCACCTCCTCCTCCTCTCCTCCTCCACCACCTCTCCACTTCCTCCTCGCCTCTGCTAGATTACAATTGCTTCTATTTCCCATAAACCATAAAAGTCCATTTTTCTGAGGTGGCCAACCAACCATTATGTTAAATTATTGTATTTATCCAACTCCCAACCGTAGCTGTGAACATGCATTTGAGTCTCACGGAAGCTACTGTAGAATGATGTGTCATAAGTCAACCAGTCCCGTGAGCTGTAACGTCGGGACTTCGGAAATCTTAGCGTAGAAATCAGGGATTAAATCCCAAAAGCCCATATATGCAAATGAGTTGGCACCGCATCACATCAACACCGATGACATCACCGAGCAGATGGGCCGCTTCATGTGTCTGCCGCCGTGACGGACGCCGTTGCAGCGATTTATCGAGGATCTTGAGCGACGAGCTACGAGTCTGCAATAATGTCAAACGATAGCGGAGATGAAAAAGACGGACGCTAACCTTTCCGCTGTGGATAACGATCCCGTTTTAGTGACATCCCAAAAAGGTCGGTCCATCACCGCATACGACGTCGGCCCGCTGCACTCCAAGGAACGCCGGGAAGTATTTTCGGAGTG
>PIJE02001860.1:75000-82500 GCA_002895965.2 Coryphaenoides rupestris | reverse complement strand
AGCGCAGCAACATGGCCGTCACCGACAACCCAGAGCAGAGCAGACAGGCGTCGAGAGTGTGAGTGTGAGTGTGTGTGCGTGTCTGTGTGTGTGTGTGCGTGTCGGTGTGTGTGTGCGTGTGTGTGTGTTTGTACAACAGGACAGGACACACGTGTCCACACCTCTCGCGGATGATCCGAAGAAAATCGCTTTTCAGAGAGAATAATGTAGGACAACATCATGTCTGTCTGACTCGCTGTATATATATATATATATATATATATATATATATTTATATTTATATATTTATGTATTTCACATGGTGGGGTGGGCAGGGGCCCCATATTAATTTTACAGCAGCAGTTCAGTTTTAAAGTAACTGGAAGGAGAGAAAGCAATACCGTGTTCAAGAACTCTCCGACAGCCGCGGAACACGAGAGAACACACGGCGTTAGGGATCCGTTATGCAAATGAAGGGGAAAATAAATGTCAAACAACAGAGCGCGGCGGCGGCGGCGGCGGTGAAGAATTGATGAGGACGTCGCGCGTTCCTCCTCTGTCTGCTTCTGAGCGCGCTCGCTGACGTCTGACGGGAGGGGGGGGGGGCTGGGGGGGTGGCGGGGGGACAAGCGACGTCGCCACTCAAAGAAAAGTTTCCCGCCCGACGTGACTTGTGTGGATCGGTTTTTAGCGGCGCGCTCCGGCGACGTCCATGTCCTGTCACTGTCTCTGTCTGATTTTTCTTCCCACTCCCCCCCCCCCCCCCCCTCACCCTTTTACAGTTTTTGGCGGGAAACTCTCTCCTCCACTTTGCCTCCGTCTCCCAGCCGTGACATCCGCCAACAGACGCCAGGACCCAGAAAGCCAGCGCCATGCGCGTACGTGGAAAAGAGGGAAGAGAGGAAAGTGTGTGTGTGTGTGTATGGGGGGTGATGGAGGTGGTGGTGGGGGTGGTGGGGGTGGTGGTGGTGGTGGTGGGGGGGGTCTCCATAAAAGATTCATCACAAACGTCTCTAATCCACATTGTCGTGGAGAACTTATAAAGCACACACATTGTGTAAATGGACTCCTTCCTGCCTGACTAAATCCTTTCTGGGTTGGAAGGGTGATGGTGGTGGTGGTGGTGGAGGAGAAGGTGTTGGGGGCGATGGGGGTGGTGGTGGGGGTGTGGATAACAGAGGGGGGCCGCCAGAGCGTGCCGCCGCCACCACCACCACCACCACCACCACCAGCAGACGACGCACTCATAGGGGGGTGAGCAGTGGAGTGGTGGCACTCTGTGGGCCACAGTAATGCATTACAACGACGACCCTGCTGTCAGTGCGCGGACTCCACCCGCCCCCCCCCCACCCCTCTCTCTCTAATGTACGGCCCTGCGAGTCCCCCCCTCTAATGTACACCCCTGTCACATCCACCCCCCCAAACACCACCCTCACCACCACCACCACCACCACCCGTACCCTCTCCCCTTGTCAGAGCGTTGATGTGCACATCAAAATGTACCCAAGTTAAAGCGACAGCCATCCTCCTCTATCGCCCCCCCTCCCCCCTCCTCCTCTCTCTCCCCCCTCCTCATCCCTCCTTCCCTCTCCTCCTTTTTTCCCCTTCCATCCATCCTTTCCTCCATTCCCTCCCTTCCCTCTCGCTCCGTCTTCTCCACACTCAGTGCCCCCGCTCCGCCAAACCCAGGGCTTCCAGCGACGATCTGCCGTGGAAAACCGAGACTCTGTATTTATACCTAACCGCAGGCAAGCGGGCCGGGTGGTGGTGGTGGTGGTGGTGGTGGTGGTGATGGTGATGGTGGCGGTGATGGAGGTGGTGATGGTGTAGGCGGTGGGGGTAAAACAATATGAATGGTGGTGTGTGGATCCTCATAATATTAGCTTTAGCTGTGGGGCCCTCCACCATAAATATCACACACATGGGCAACCGGGCCTGTGATTGCCGCCGCTCCGAGTATCTGGGAGGATTTGAGGGTGGTGGTGGTGGTGGTGGTGGGGGTGAAATGAAAAACGGGTGGAGGAAGAAGGAGGAGGAGAAGGGTGGGGGTGGAGGGAGGAGGAGGAGGAGGAGGAGGACGAGGACGAGGACAAGGAGAAGAGGGGGGGGGGGGGTGATGTACCTATTCAGTCTTTCATCTCCTATCAAGTCACCCAGCCACCCCGTCACCCACCCTCCCACCCTCCGTCACCCCCACCACCCCTCCCTCCGTCACCCCCACCCTCACTTCCCTTCCCCTCCAGCACAGAGAGGAGAAAGAATGAGTGACATAAGTCTCCCGTGCTTTTAGTGGCTCTCGTCGTGGAAGGGAAAGGGAAGGGTGGTGGTGGTGGTGGTGGTGGTGGTGGTGGGGGAGGGTGGTGGAATCTCAGTGAAGCAAAAATAATGACTCTTTTCACCACTTCACTTGCGACTGGCGAAACTCTCCCGCTCTCTCTCTCTCTGGGCTCTCCTCCTCCTCCTCATCCTCCTCCTCCTCCTCCTCCATCTCACAGCCTCTTCGATCACGGAGGATATTAAGTATGACTTATTTATCTGCTCGGCGGGGAGGTGCGGGCGGCTAAGAGAGAGAGAGAGAGAGAGAGAGAGAGAGAGAGAGAGAGAGAGAGAGAGAGAGAGAGAGAGAGAGAGAGAGAGAGCAGAGCAGAGCCAGGGCTCAGGCAGGAGGTATAATGTACGGGTCCCTGACACTCCACACTTCCTCCACCACCACCACCACCACCACCACCACGGCGGCATTTGATGTCTTATTCCCTGTGACAGACACACACTCTCACACGCGCTGTCACGCACACACACACACACACACACACACACTGTCGCTGTGCCGCCTGAGTGTGTGTGTGTGTGTGTGTGTGTGTGTGTGTGTGTGTGTGTGTCTGTGGTTTGAGTTGCAAAGAGAGAGAGAGTTGAGGGATGAGTGGCAGGAATATGGGTCAAACTAAATTGTTTGGGTCAATTACCGTACGTTTGGGTGGAAGTTTGTGGCAGCCACCAAGATGGATGTCGTTTTCCAACATTTGTTTCTGTCTGGTCTGGTTTGTTTCTGTGTGTTTGAGAGTTCCCCCCGTGTCTGCCGTTGTCTCCGCTCGCGATTTCCGTTTTCGTGTCAAAGTTTGATTAAACGTTCTCTCTGTTCTTACTTACTGCTGGCTGGTGTGATAATGCCCTACCTGTTCAGCGCCTCGTTGAGTCGTGAGGGCAAAGAACTGGTTTGATATGATCGTGTCGTGTGTGTGTGGGGGGGGGCACTGAGACCTCTGAGATCTCCGATTACGCCGGCAACAAACCAATGACATTTGAGATCAAGAACGACCGATCGAATGTGAGGTCCAGAAAAAGTTAGTCGAGTTAGTGAGTCTTCGTGTGTCTACCCCGACACGCTCCCAGTAGCCTAGTGTGGACCACTGACCCCCAGAGCAAGGCCCAAGATTTGACTTGCTATTCACCAAAAAGATCTTTTTCTTACAAGTTCTTATGAAAAAAACGTACGATTGAATGGGATTTGTGAAAACTAAGATCTTACATTTGTTGAAAGTTGTCGTTCAGAACATTTAGAATTCATGCCGTGATATTAGATATTGATTGATTCTCTATTTCACCTCATTGTCAGGTGTTGTTGCTACTCTACTCATTGATTCCAAAAATCCCATTTTTGATCTTGTGAAGGTGATCAGCGTCCGTCGGTTCATCACCACTTGCCTCAAAAGTTAAACTCGCTTCTCCTCATCCTACTTTCTCCCTTCTTGCCAACAACAGCAGCAGCAGCAGCAGCCACAGCCACCTCCAACCCCACCACCACCACCCTCACACCCCCACCCACCCCCAACACCACCCTCACACCCCCACCCACCCCACCACGTACATCTGTGTGCATCTGCGTCCCCAACTGCCGCGCAATTAAAGAGAGATGAGGCGGGCTGTTGGTTTATAAAAAAAAAAAATACCAAAAAAAATGAAAAGACGCGAGCGGTGATAAAACATAATGTGGTTTGTGTGTCGCCGTCAATTTACTGCACGCTGAAACTTTTAACAGCGGCGATAAATAATTCCAGCGGAGTAGATGAAGGTGGAGGGGGGGGGGGGGGGTGTAGGGTGGTGTTGTGCCGGTTGAGTGGTAGAGGGTGGGTGGGGGGGGGGTGGGGGGGGCGAGGCCTCGAGACGGAGGCGCGCGGAAGCAAACACAAAGACGCCGGGACACACCGAGACGGAGAAAATGACATTGTTATTCACACGTGTGTCTTTGTTACGAGCGGCGGAGAGCGAGCGACGTGACGACTTCAAGGCGCGTGTGTGTGTGTGTGTGCGGTGTGTGTGTGTGTGTGTGTGTGTGTGTGTGTGTGTGTGTGTGTGTGTGTGTCTCGTGGGGTGATTCGCTTCGCCGCGCGCTTCAAACAAAGTCAACAACTGTTTTTCCTCAGATGCGCACTTTAGTCCCGCTTGAGGGAAAAGTTGCTGCCTCCCGCGGCGGGGAAAAAAAAAAACGGAAACGGAACATTTTTGATGGATCGCTGCGTGTTGTTTCTCACGCCGCTGTTTGGATCATTGGGAATGACGCCAGTTTGATGAACTAGGATGAACTATTTGAACTTAATAAGAATGATAAAAAAAAGTAAACGGTGAACGTTAAATGGGGCGGCAGTGGCTCAGGAGGGAGAGTCGGGAGAGTCTGGCAACTGGAAGGTTGCTGGTTCGATCCCCGGGGCTCCTCCCCCTCCTAGCTGTCAAGTGTCGAGGTGTCCCTGAGCAAGACGCCACCGAACCCTAACTGCTCCTGACGTGTTGGTTGTTACCTTGCATGGTTGACACACCGCCAATGGGTGAATGAATGGGTGAATGTGAGGCAATATTATAAAAGTGCTTTGGATAAAAGTGATATATAAATACAATCTATTTACCATTTAATAAGAATAATTTAAAAGGTGGGGGAATTTGTATGTGTGTGTGTGTGTGTGTGTGTGTAGAAACTTTTGGGGAGTTAAGAGACATTCTCTAACAAACAATGTTCATGTTAACTATATTTGACCCTTAAATGTGTGTGTGTGTGTGTGTGTGTGTGTGTGTGTGTGTGTGTGTGTGTGTGTGTGTGTGTGTGTGTGATAGTGTGTGTGTGTGTGTGTGTCTGAGCTGACCTCAAATTCACAGCACGCCTGCTAAATGATTACATAGTAAACGGTCGTAAAAAGTACATGTTATAGAATAACAAAGCAAAATCAACGGAAGACGATAAATTTACGCGGATAGAAGTTAAATATATCAAACTGGGGGATAAAGTGTTGCTGACGCCTCACGGTGGAGTCTTTAATGTTTCGCCTCGTGGTCCAGGAGGGAAAACACATCGACGACGCGTCTCAGAGATCACGTGATCACAGGCACATACAAACTATTTATCTTACATAATCTGCTCGTCTTTCTTCTCAAATCTGGGAATTGAGCTTTGGTTTGAAAAAAAAGAAAAAATAAAAGAAATTCTGAAGGTTTTTTTTTTTCTTTTTACAGATTCACAGATCTCAGGTGTGACATGAAGACACGCGGGAGGCTGGTGAGCACCGCAGGTAGATCACGGTGTGTGAGGATTAAAGGTACACATGCTGACTCTCTCATCTCTCTCTCTCTCTCTCTGCCTGCCACGACAGAGAGAGAGAGAGAGAGAGAGACACAGAGAGAGAGAGAGAGAGACAGAGAGAGGGAGAGGGAGGGAGGGAGGGAGAGAGAGAGAGAGAGAGAGAGAGAGAGAGAGACTGAGCGTATTTTGTACAATCGTAGCAAAATGCAAAGTAAGCATACACATGCATGCGCGCGTGCACATGAGCACACACACACACACACACACACACACACACACACACACACACACACACACACACACACACACACACACACACTCAAAGGGAGAAAACCGCAATAGAAATGTAATTTAGTTCAAATGTAGATACTAAATAAGCCATGTGTGTGTGTATGTGTGTGTGTGTGTGTGTGTGTGTGGGCGGGGGGGTTGTGGAATGAACTCATTTCGCCTTTTGTTACTTTTAAATGCAAATTTGGCCCTTCATTAAAATCTGTGTGGCTAAACTTCATTAGCGGCAGATATTGATTTTTTTCCTCCTCCTCCTCCTCCTCCTCCTCCTCCCCCAGCCTGCGCTGCCTAACTGATGGGCGCTAGCTACAGGCTAGCCGAGGTACAAAGGTTTGTCTAAACACTCGATGGGAAGTGTGTGTGTAGCTCGGGGGGGGCCTAGCGCTAGCTGTAGCTGGGAGAGCTCAACATCTGGAGAGGTAACATTTACATAAGCTTCTCTTTGTACACGGGAACCTTCATTACCATCTCCACCGCTTTGAACTCGGCGTGCGGCGGTGGATGCGGCGCGCGGCACGCGGCGCCTGCCTCGCGTCGGCCCCGTGAAAAGATGAAGTTTATGTGTTGATTGTTGCCGTGAGTCGATTTGTTGCCATGGTGTGTGTGTGTGTGTGTGTGTGTGTGTGTGTGTGTGTGTGTGTTTTCTGTTTTTTATCGGTGTTTCCTGCTTTGTGCGATATTTCGGGAATTTGCCGAGGCATTCCGGGTAATCCCACCAGAGTTCCGTCCCTGCGTTTAGCCCCCGAAACATTGGATGGATGTTGGTTTCAAACAACATCTAACGGATAGACGGAGCTCGAAACTTCTTTATTCCGCTGTTCTTCTTTAGCATTACTGTGTTTTTTTTTACAAGACGACGGTCTTCCAGAAGCGTACTCCAAAAAGTGTGTGTTTACCGCTGTTTGTACAGCTCAACCGGTAAACTAGAAGCAAAACTACACGCAGGCTCCATTTTACATAAGTTAATATTGGCAGATGGAAAAGAGACAATATTTCATAAGAGAGCAATACAATGATAACACAATGTGGCTGCATTATCATGGGTGTGTGTGTGTGTTTTCTGTTTTTTATCGGTGTTTCCTGCTTTGTGCGATATTTCGGGAATTTGCCGAGGCATTCCGGGTAATCCCACCAGATTTCCGTCCCTGCGTTTAGCCCCGAAACATTGGATGGATGTTGGTTTCAAACAACATCTAACGGATAGACGGAGCTCGAAACTTCTTTATTCCGCCGTTTCTTTAGCATTACTGTCGTTTCTTTTACAAGACTATGGTCTTCCAGAAGCGTACTCCAAAAAGTGTGTGTTTACCGCTGTTTGTACAGCTCAACCGGTAAACTAGAAGCAAAACTACACGCAGGCTCCATTTTACATAAGTTAATATCGGCAGATGGAAAAGAGACAATATTTCATAAGAGAGCAATACAATGATAACACAATGTGGCTGCATTATCATGGGGGCGGGGGGGGGGGTCTAATAAACAAATATTGTTCATTAACCAATTCAATGCATATCACATTGTGCTTATGAAATAACGACGGACAAATTAATCACGACGCAAATTGAATATGAGGTCTGACGGATGGAGGGGAGTTCGCCGGGGGTCCCGTGCCACATAAACGCATCAACGCATAAACGTAACGAACCGCAGACGGGGAAATGTAA
>PIJE02001860.1:57500-70000 GCA_002895965.2 Coryphaenoides rupestris | reverse complement strand
TGTGTTTGATAGGCGGGCTGCTTTTAACCTGCCACATGCCGGCCGTCCCCCCCAGACGGCCCGCAGCGGTGGCTGGTGGGCAGGCCTCCCGGGCGCTGACCCCTTCACACAGCCCCGGGACAAAGTGGGTATCCCAGCGCACCCTGGGGCAACAGCCAGCCACCACCACCACCCACCAGCACCACCAGCACCACCAGCACCACCACCACCCCCGCCCTCATCCCCACCACCAGCACCAGCACCACCTCCACCCCTCTCCTCCTCCTCCTCCTCCTCTCCCACATGGAGGTGCTACTGCAGGACCTCTACTCTGCTGCGGCTTTCGGATGGATGGAGCCCCTCCTCCGCCCTCACCCCCCATCATCCGTCCTCCATCCTCCTTCCTCCTCCTCCTCCTCCTCCTCCGCCTCCTCCTCGTCCTCGTCCTCGTCGGCGGTACCCCTCCATCCGGGTTGCCCCTGGAGACGCCCCTCCCCTCCCCTCCCGCCCCCCTTTACCCCCACCACCACCCCCACCACCACCACCACCACCACCACCCACCCCTCCGTGCTCGGAGACGTGGCCCAGGCCTCATTAAGGAGCTCTGGGGGTGAAATGAGCTGAAAGAGTCCCGGCCTCGGCTCGCAATCACAGCCGCCTGCGCTGGCAACGCGCATCTCCCGGCCCCATAGGCGTTGAATCATGAATAACCCCCCCTACCTCCCCTCTCCCCCCTCCTCCCCCCCTTACCCTCACTCCATCTCCCTCTCTCTCTCTCTCTCTTCTAGTCATATCTATCTGTACACCACCTCCCCCCCAACCCCGAACTTACACCCGATGCTCTTTTCTTATGTATGGCGTGCCTTTTATTTTTTCCCTATTTTTTTTTTTTCTTCGTACTTTACCACGTACTCTCCCCCCCCGGCTCCCACCCATCCACACATCCATCCATCCATCCAGCAGCACCAGCACCAGCACCAGCAGCACAGCAGCAGCACTAGCCACCACCAGCACCACCAGCAGGCGCTCTGCAGGCCGGATGCTTGGGAGTGGGTCTGGGCCTGCGGTCTCTCAGTGCAGTGATTGTGGACCCCGCGCTGTGCTTCCAACGCAGGGAAGCCACGGGAAGGCGTCAAAGTTTAACATTTACTCCTCACCTTATTCTATATTTTTTCATTCATATTTTTTTCGTTCTATATTTCATATTTTTTGTATATTTTTTTATACTGCCCGTTTATATATTTTTTATATTTCTCATTCCTGTTGTTTTTTCTTACTGAAATATTGTAAATATTCTGATTCTGATACCTCCAATTCAAGTTTTTATCTATAGTATTGTTTTGCATATCCGCATATCCTGTATGTGTGTGACATATAAAGTTCTTGAATCTTGAATTTGAAATGGAGAAAAAGAAATCGCTCACTTTTTTCTTTTTTTTTAATTGCAGAAATGGAAAAACTATACATTTACAAAAGATCGGCCTTCACATCCGAATCAAACAAACAAACAACCCTCGAAACCATCTCGTTTTATAAAACGGTTTATCCCATCCCGTGTCCATAACCCCTCCTCAGAAGACACCGGAAGAGATGAGATATTTCATCTGGCCAACTAAAGGAACAACAAGGTGGCCGACTTACAACCATCGACAGCATTAAAGGTCACAACCAGAACATTCGTATATTTTCTGCCCCCTAGTGTCCGGAAATATTGTTATGCTGCTTTAAGCATCCGTAGCTCGTAAATGTTTCACGTGCATGAATGAATAAAAGAGTAAATGACGGAAACGAAAGTATGACGGCAGGAAAGCGAGAGACTATATGCTAACCGGTATAAGTAATTAGGACGTCGCCTCGCCGTCCGAAAAATTGAAAGAAGTAGAATGACGTGCGGCCGGTATGAGCGCAAACACTACACACTCTTTGCTGGAGTTTAGGGTGTGAATAATTAAAAGCCACTTAGTCCCCTCCGAACGGCTAAGTCTTTTTAAATCAAAACACACCTATGGAGAGACGGGGTCAGCGAGTCTAGCGTGAACAGGACTCCATACCATGCCTTTAATATATTCATGAAAGGCAATTACAGGGGAAATTCTGCTGAAATTCAAATGTATTTTAAAACACACACACCGCGCCGTCCTCATAATGAACGCGTGTTGCAACAGTTTATTTCTGCAGGCATAACAAGTCTCTCTCCCCACCTCCAACACACACACACACACACACACACACACACACACACACACACACACACCTTGTGTTTAAAGCGTAATTCCATGATGGCGCCAGTTTAAGGAAGCCTAATGTTATATTAAAATAGAGTTAATCGATGCACAAGGAGCCACCCTTCTTATCATATATTATCATGCGCCCCGGAATGCTTTAATGTGCGGAAAAATAAAAGAAAGCTGTATTGTTGGCCAGGAGTAGACATTATATTACTACAGGTTAATACAACTTTGGGGTTTCTTAATTTTTCATTATGGTTAGTGCAAAATGTAAATATTTAATGAGGTCTTTATGCTCCAGATATTCCAACAAAAAGGTTAATCAGCTCTAAGATGGAGAGGACGGGGTATATTAACATTGGGCTGTCCTACACAGAGACAAAGTGAGGATGACAAATCTGCGGTAAAAAAAAAAAGTGGAACGACTTTCTAATCTGTCAATTATAATAGAATATTGCCGAGCTCAATCTTGAAATTGAATAAAAATCTTGAATAAAAAAGCGGCGAAAAACCAGTCCACCAACGTACAGTACATACCTTATAATAGTATTAATAATAATACCAGTATGCTACCATTAGTACTACTACAACGGCAGTAGGCGTGTCATATCTATCGTAGTTATTGATACTCCGACTCAAGTGGTGTAATTGCAGGTCATATAGACTCAGCTTGACACAGTCCCGTAACGTCGGGTTGAATATTAGCCCGATAAGTGGCTGAGAAAGTCTCATTTTCATAAGACTTCCGCTCCGCGATATAGAAAATGGCCCCTTAACCTTCTTCCTCTAATACGATGTGTCAAACGGCCCTGGCCCGACTCCCGCACATAACCACCACCACCCTCCTCCTCCTCATCCTCCTCATCATCCTCCTCCTCCATCCCTGCCGTAACCCGACGGTGCCGCGGCCGTGTGTTGCAATATGAGATGAATATTTCAGTGCCGGCCGCCCCCCCGCCCCCCACCCCGTCTACCGCGGCTACCGTTTGCCATTTGAATGAACCTGAGAGTGACAAGAGGACCCTTCCCGCTGACCACGTGCCCATGAAAAATGCACAAGCCACTTAAAAGCAACGGTTAGTCGCGCGCCGAGGAGAGAGACGGCTCGCGCTTTCTCGAGACGGTTTTTTCCGTCGGACGCTTCGTCGACGCCCCGGTGCGGGTGGGGGGGGGGGGGGGGGGGAAGAACTAATGCGCCGGGTATCACCACAAATCTGTTCGGAAGAGCGCGGATGAAACGGCGGGGCCTGGTGAAACATTAGCTTCTTTTAACTCTCACGGCTGGCGAGCATTCTTCAAATGTAACGCGGAGGTTAATAATTTACACGCCCTATTTGCCATAATATTCATCGTCAGGATCATCACGTTTTTTTTTTTTTTTCTCTCGTCCTCCTCATAAGAAAAATGCCCTGAACTCATAAAAGGCTGCATATGAGTCTTTGAACTGAACCTTTAGCAATAGATTGGCCCATTACAAATGAAGAAATATTTAATGGAGCAGGCTTTAAAAGTATAATCTCCACAAAGATCTCGGTTTAATGAATTCCAGCAAATGAACGAGGGGCTATATTAGCCCGCTAGATAAAAGACATAGGACGTGACAGTCGAATATTATATAAATCGATGGGTATAGGATTTTTAATATCATCGACCACATTTTGTGTGAAAGTTCAAATATCGCAAAAAGCCAATACTTTTAAACACTTTCTTTCCCTTCAGAATAATTTCCGAAAATATTACGAGACAAAACAATGACACATTTTTTGTGTCATTTTTATATCTACACTGTATATACAGTATTTTCCTGTTCAATTCTTCTCTCCATCTCTCTTTCTCTGTCTCTCATCTCCCTCTCTCTCTTGTTTCCTTTCCCATCTCATTCCATATTTATCTCATCTCAGCTAATATTTTGAGACCTCGCCAAATGCTATTTCGCTCAAGCTAACCACATTTAAATATTTCAGCCGCGTGCCCGCTAAGAATGGCGGGAATCTTGTACATATAGACTAATAATGACACAACGCCTCCAAACACTTTTTACACTATTTATGAACACATCAGTAAGTATTCTCTCTGTGGCAGCGAGCGAGAGAAGAGGGACGCAAGCTTTCTGCGAGGAAAAAGGGGATGAAAGACAAAGAGACGGAGAAAGAGAAGAAACATCTTGAAAAACAACCGAGAACATGGCTCTATTTATTTATAGTCACACTTTATTAATCATAAAATTATGCATGAACATTTAGTTCAAATGATCGAAATATTGAAAGATGCTCCATTGTACTCTTTATGTACCACAGCGATGTATTGCTGTCTCCTTCAACAAATGTACTCTTTGTAAGTCACTATGGATAAAAGTGTCCTAAATGTAAATGTAAATGTACTAAACAAAATACAAATTAATTACAAAATGTAAGCGCTGGTCTGTGTGTACAACATCACCGACATCATTCAAGGAGATTTTTTTTTAGCATTTGTGAGAATTCAGACATGCGATGAAATTAGGATTCATTCATTCACAAGATTCATCATTCATTGACACCGAGGAGTCCCCGTTAGCCTCCGTCTGCTGCCGAGTTTGACTGACACGTCAATTTAATTCAACGTTTGGCAGCTTGGTCATTGTCGCGCGCTAATAAAATTAATTAATTAAGTCCCTGTTTTGCAATTAATTAGCAAAACAGGGAGCAGATTCTCCTGCTTTAGGAGGATCTGTTGTCTATGGTCTATTACACGTGAATCAAAATAAATGACCCAAAACCTCTCAATTTCCGTCCCCGTCATTAGATAAAGAAATACAATCGAATTGACAAGAGATGATTTAGAAATCAATTTGAATATAAAAACACAAAATAAAAATCACCGTCAGTGTAAACTTTGAGGCGTGTCGCTAGACCTCAGGACCTCGAGTATATAAAATAGATGATCCGAAAACCGAGCTTAAAACCCATTTCAAACCAGCAACCCTCGTAAAAGTTTGCTGCGGAAACGTCCCGCGCCTCGGCCCTGAAAAAAGGCAAAGGGTTCGTGACGGCACTTCTAAAAGACGGCGAATAACGGAGGTATTACGGGGCCGGCGGGCGGTCGGGATGAAAGCGGCGTGCGCTGACGGCACCAGACAGGCAGGAAGCAGGACCCTACAGGATGAGGACCTGAGAGGCCGTCCGCGGCGCTGCCTGATTGACGCGGCGCCGCAGCGAACGTGTCAGAGGCCCTCCCAGAGTTAAGAGGAGAAGAGAGAGAGAGAGAGAGAGAGAGAGGAGAGAGAGAGAGAGAGAGAGAGAGAGAGAGAGAGGCTTGTATATTGTACATACCAACTACTGGTGGGTGGAGAGACCACTCGTCTGGAGCTTCGCACGCACACACACACACACACACACACACACACACACGCATACACACACACAACACACACACACGCAGGTACGCACACACACACACACACACACACACACACACACACACCTAACCAGACATATACTGTAGCGATGCGATGAACAAAGCCGACACCTGGACAGGTGTTAAATCAATCACTACTTCTTTTCATATCCGATTATGGACACCTGCAACTTCCTGCCAACTTCCCATTCCCCTACTACACTCTCTCTCTCTCTCTCTCTCTCTCCTCCTCTCGTCTTCTCTCTCTCTCTCTCCTCGTCTCTCTCTCTGACTGTCTGTCTATCTCTCTCTCTCTGTCCTTCTCTTTGTCTATATCTGTCCATCTCTCTCTCTCTGCCAAACTCTCTCTCTCTCTGTCCTTCTCTCTTTCTTCCTCCTCGTCTGTCCATCTCTCTCTCGCTCCATCTCTCTCTCCCTGTCAGCCCATCTTTCGTCATCTCTCTCTCTCTCTCTCACCCTGTTCCTCTCCCTCCTCTTCTCTGTCCTTCTCTCTTTCTTCCTCCTTGTCTGTCCATCTCTCTCCCTCTCTCTCCCCCCCACTCCCACTCTCTCTCTTCCTCCCTCCCTGTCAGCTCATTTCTCGTCATCTCTCTCTCTCTCTGTCTCTCTATCGCATTCTCTCTAAGTGTCTCTCTCTTTCCCTCTCACCCCATTCCCTCTGTCTTCCTGCAGTCGTCGGACAGGAGGCTGTAGGTCTGCTACCGGGAGCTAAGCGCTAGCGACGGTAGCTATGCGGTACGGCTATCGCGATGCGTGGAGCAGCCCGGAGAGAGGGGAAGGGGAGGGGAAGATGGAGGGAGACGACGCAGGTTTATAATTAGCCGAGCGTGGCCCACAGCGAGATGTCACCAGTCTGTCTCTGCCAGGCCTGACGGAGTGTGGGTGTCAAGGGGTGGGGCGGGGAACGGGTGGCACCAACCTGCCACCCAT
Organism: Coryphaenoides rupestris; assembly: GCA_002895965.2. Lineage (NCBI taxonomy): Eukaryota > Metazoa > Chordata > Actinopteri > Gadiformes > Macrouridae > Coryphaenoides > Coryphaenoides rupestris. Next base: position 63,467 of record PIJE02001860.1, on the reverse strand, counting down.
AACTCACCCATAACTCACCCATAAACTTTTACTGTACATTCCTCTGGGGCTGGATGTGTGTGTGTGTGTGTGTGTGTGGTGGTGTGTGTGTGTGGTAGTGACGCACGCATACACCATACACGCACACACACACACACACACACATTCATAATCATTTGTGGTTTTACTTGTATATTGCTTAATATCTGTGTGGGTATCATTTTTGTGATTGGTGTGATTCAGATTCTTTTTGGGGGATTTTTTTCTTACTTTCACTTTCGATATTTAATTAAGAGGTCAACAGGTTGCGTTTTGACTCGAGGAGCCTGACAGATGTTCCTTGGTTAACAAGCCCCGTCTGGTCCACTTAAACCCATTCCATCACCACCACCATCACCACCACCACCACCCACTACCCGCACCCACCACCACCACCCCCACCCCTAAATGAATGACTCTCAGCGCTAGAGCACCCTAATGTAACTTGTCTCCCCCCTACCCCATCCCGCCCCACCAGGAGGGCTGGGTGGGGGGTAATTAAGCACTCTATCATTTCACTCTATATAGAGTCCACTCCGTACTCTCTCTCTCTCACACACACACACACACACACACACACACACACACACACACACACACACACCACACACACACACACACACAACACACACATACACACACACATACGTGCGAACACGGTGGGACCCATTTAGGATCCCTGAGGTGCTCCAGCACCGCTTTGTGTCTAATGGAGGACCGGAGTGTAAATGAGCAGGAAAAAACCGAGCAGGCCCCGCACCGCACCGCACCGCACCGCCTGGAAACAGCCTGGGAGTGCAGCAGCAGCCGGCCAGCAGACATGAGGAAGGCGGTGAGGGGTCGGGGAGGAGGAGGAGGAGGAGGAGGAGGAAGAGGAAGAGGAGGAGGAGGCCGCGGAAGACAGACAACAACAACCCCGGCGCGTCCCGGGGAACTCCTCCGCCGCCGCAGCTAATCCAATGTGATCAGCGGAAAGGTTTGAATATTTAAATAGGCGGGCGACGCACCAGAAGTTTCTAATTAAATTATATCCCGTGCTTGAAAAGCAAAGTGCATGTGTTGTGGGATGTCTGAATTATTCAGCCTGTCCTATATCTCCTCTCCTCCCCCCCACCACCACCACCTCTCTCCCCCTCTCTCTCTCTCTTTCTCTCTCTCTCTCTCTCTGTGTTAACCCAGAGACAAATAGCACTTGCTAGGGCTTTTAGACACAGGGGCCGGGGCCCTGGTGGAGACGAGACATGGAGCAACACGATTCTTGCGTACAGGGAGGTGTTTCTGTGTGTGTGTGTGTGTGTGTGGGGGGGGGTCCTCAACTAAGCAGGCCCCCGATGCAAACTGACTCGTCTCTCAGCCCACCGGCTCACAACCCAACCAGGGAGGGGAAGGGGTGGCTGTGCGGTGTGGGGTGTGGGGTGGGGAGTGGGGGAAGGGAAATTATTTTCTAAATGAATTTATCATTAATTACCTCACCTAGGCATGTGCGCCGGGCGCACGCACGCATCAGTTGGCAGCTCACGGAGAATGATCAGTGGATAAACAATGGCTCCCTCATCCTCGCCGTGTGGACCCTGCGATGCATTAACGAGATGCCAAGGGTCGCAGCCCTGCGGGCCTTCCCCTGTAATCCCTCCCATCCTTTCCTCCTCTCTCATTAATGCTTCCAAGGCAGAGAGAAGAGAGAGAGAGAGAGAGAGAGAGAGATGAGTAGAGAGAGAAAGTCGGAAGAAGTATATCAGAAAAGAGTAAATTAATTTAATACTCACGCTGAAGGATGTATGAAGAGCTTACAATATCCATGACGAAGTGCTAAAATAATTTAGAAACGGTAGCATTCATATATTAATAGGCAAAATTACACATACATCTCAGAAAATTAAAAATTAGAAACTTCAACCCAAGCATTGATGGCTGAGTCATGTCAGGCATATAAAATGTGCTATAGCTCGGGGTTAGAATCTCTTTTTTCTGCCGTTTTTCTTTTTTTTTTCTCTCTTTCTGCTTTCTTTTTTTCCTCTCACCCCGGCAGTTTCGCTTTTGGCCACCGCGTCTGGGCGCTGGCGGCGTAATTCGCGGAAAAAAAGAATTACATTTTGGATGGAAACTAATTAAAAAGGCCTTCACCTGAAATGTTCTCGTCGCCGTTGCGTGTTCCCAACTTGGCCTGATGAGCGCCATGACTTATTCAAGCGAGCCAACTGTTCCAACTTCTGTCAGGGAACAGAGGGAGAGGGAGAGGAGGGCCGAGAGTGTGTGTGCCCGGGAGAGGCTGCGTTTCACCAGGCGCCATGTCTGTGTGTGTGTGTGTGTGTGTGTGTGTGTGTGTGTGCTCGGTGTGCCTACAGACACAGCAAAGTGTTTAAAGCACACACACACACACACACACACAGTCTCACACACACACACACACACACTCAAGACCTTGTCAAGTCGACTCACGCCATCGCAGGACGGATTCACTCAAGTCTGAGACCTTCTGGTGTTAAGGGTGCCTTGCTGCATCTCTCTCAAGCTCTCTCTCTCTCTCTCTCTCTCTCTCTTCTCTCTCTCTCCATCTCATCTCTCCTTCTCTCTCTTCCCCCCCCCCCCCCCCCCGTCAGCAAAACTGTCACGCCGCTAATAAACGAAAAAGTTATCAGAAACCTACCCTCCGGTGAACGATCCTTTTTTATTTCGCAGACGATTTCCATCCAAAGTGACTTGCGAGAGTTGGGATTAATAGGGAGTTAACACATCTTGCTCGGAGGAATGAAACGAAAATGGGATCGGAACCCCGAAGCTGCTCGATTGGAGACGAGACTCAGCAAGCCCTAACACCCTAAAATCGCTAGTCTCAGTCCAACCCTCTAAATTCCAAACTGTGTAGACGGACCCACAAGGAATCCCGATGAACCCCCTCTGTTTTCTGTTGCTTTCCCCATACCAAAGCCCCTACCCCCCCCCGCCCTGTAAATTCTGGTAATTTCTATTGACGGCTGTGATCTGTTAACATGGCAGGAAGAGAGCGTGTCAAGAGTGAGGACCAGCCGCCTATTCATCTGCATGAGGATGATGAAACAGGACCGTCGGTCTGCTCTGGATTCGCATCCTGAGCGGCGTGTGAAGTCGGCGCGTGACCGCAGCCTTGGTCGACTTCTGTGCACTTCGACGCACGAGAAAAAACTCCCAGCAAACCGCTGTGCCCGGGAGCGCAAACAGCCTGCTCGTGAAATCGCCGGGCAGCGTGACAAACAGCAACACAACAGAGTTTTGTCATGCTAATCCCCCGGTTGACTGCACAACGTACACATCGTGTAAGACTACTGGTTCATACGTGTGTCGGGGGGGGGGGGGGGGGGGGAAACAAATCTGCCTGCAAAAAAAACCCTCAAAAAACACGTGTAACACTTGTCACGTGTAATTTTTTAAATTGATCCGGTTCTCCGGGTTTCACCAACTTAACTAGGTTGGGCGAGGAGTACTGACAGTAAGACTTCCAGCACACAATAACACACACGACAAGATATATTTGTAAAGCTTTTTTCCAAGTAAAATTAGACATATTTACAAAAGGTTTTGATTCATTTCTCCAGTATACTTCCTTTTTCCTTTTTTTAAAACTCAAGGTTTCCGTTAAAATATAAATTGGCTTTACAACTCAGATCAGAACAATTAGATGTACACAAATAATCATCCATATCCATGAAACAGCCATGGCGACCCACACAGCAGAGGAAACAGCTCCACGTCGTCAACAGAAAGAATCCTCCATCAAAAATAGAACCAAGAGTGCGTTTGGTACAACACACACACACACACGCACACACACACACACACGCACACACACACACACACACTCGCCACAATTATCTAATGTTATACGTTTCTTAATAACTTAATCTAACTTTCAAACCTGACTTACTTCCTACACACCTGTCCGAGTTGTGTGTGTGTGTGTGTGCGTGTGTGTGTGTGTGTGTGTGTGTGTAACCCGGGTTGAATCGAATTTGAATTTGAATTCCCCCCCCGTCGGTCCAAACGGCACCAAATCACAGTCAACAACGGTCCAATTTTTTGCCACGGAAACAGAGTTGATGTTGCGGACCAGTAGTTTGTAGTAGTGGCGGTGGGAGTAGTGGTGTTGCAGTGCTCCCTGTACTTATGTGTATATTGATATAATATTTATATTAGACAGCAAGACGGGCGTGACAGCTTTCCCCTCTGGCGTCCGGGTTTGCTCGCTCCGCGGCGCGGCGGGCTGTGAAGGGCTTTCAGAATAGGGAAACAAAGACTCGTGGCGCCGCCGTGTTGTAGAGCGGAGGTTCACAAAGGGGTCTGTGGCCGCTGTCTGCCCGAGTCTGCAGCGCTGACTGATGTGGACCAGTCAAGACACGGAGTTCACAGAAACTACAAGGCAGGGAGCTCATCCCGCAGGCGGCCGAGCGTCGACCCCCGTCGGCTCTTAAAGGTTTCCCTCTTCTCTCACACCACTCCCTCATCTCTCTCTCTCTCTCTCTCTCTCTCTCTCTCTCTCTCACACACACACTCTTTCTCTCTCTCTCCGTCTCTCTCACCAGCTCAATCTCTGTACCCACTCTCCCCCCCTCCTCTCGTCATCTCTGCTCTCGTTCCTTCCAGCACTCCAAATTATCTCGACACATCTTCCCCTCTCTCCCCTCCCATCACGTGCGCCCTCATACCACTTCTCTCTCTATCCTCTCTGGTCTTTTTCTCCTCTTCCTCCTACTCTCTCGCACTCTCTATCTAGTCAATCTCTCTCTCTCTCCCTCTCTATCTCACGATCTCCTCTCGCTCTTCTCCCTCTCTCCTTCTCTTTCTCTCCCTCTCTCCTCTCTCTCTCCCTCCTCTCCTCTCCATCTCTCCTCTCTCTCTCTCCCTCTCCTCTCCATCTCCTTCCTCTCTCTCCATCCCTCCCACTCCATCATCTCCATCTCTCCCTCTGCTCCATCTCTCTCTCTCTCTCTCTCTCTCTCTCTCTCTCTCTCCTCTCTCTCTCTCTCTCTCTCTCTCTCTCTCTCCCTCCCATAGCCTCTCAGCACAGAGACGCGCGCATGACTGTAATAGCAACCGCCGGTGAGACCGGGAAACTTTGTAATTGTTCTGATCATAAAGGAATACCTTTCAAGAAGCTTCTGTTAAAAGAAACCCAGGGCCTGATTAAAGAATGCACGATACTTCAGTGACAAGACTGTATTACTAATTCATCGCAAACAGAGGAATTTGGGTGTGTTACTTTGAAAAATGTTCAAAACTGGCAGCCCGTATTAAAAGCACTGAGAGAAATTCCAGCTCATTAACATTTCATAACAAAATTCCCTTTCATATGAAATACCCAATATAGGCTGTCAGAATCAATCAGGTGTCCAGAAAAAAAAAAGAGTACGCGTGTGTGTGGGGGTTGGTGGTGGTTGGTGGTGGTGGTGGTGGTGGTGTGTGTAGAGTGGATGGGGGTGAGGAGGTGGGTGGGACGGGGATGACGTGCCAAACGGGGACGGGGGAATATGTCAATTTGCGGCACCCGCCGACGACGGCTCTGTCACGGGGCGCCGTGAAGCGGGATCTGTTGCCGCCGCCGCCGCCGCTGCTGTAGCACCGTTGCTCACGGGCACTCGGGCAGACAGGGTTGGGGGGTTGGGTGGAGGTGGCTTGAGTTGTGGTGGAGGTTTCTAATCAACTCACTCTCAACAACCTTCCAGGGGGGGGGGATAGAAGCTCCTGCCTTCTCCCTTGGAAGCTCGGGAAGAGGGAAGGTGTTCGAAGCCGAGCCTTCTGGGTAATGCAGTTCTTTTGGATACTACAGACAGAGAGAGAGTCTCATCATTTTGTAATTCATGTGGGCTTGTGTTGGACAGACAGCCAGAGAGCTTATGAAGGCACCAGGTTGGTTGCTGGTGTTACGTTGGGCAGAGCAGTGATTAAAGCAAGTGGAAATATTCAACTTTTTGTGAT
>PIJE02001860.1:50000-52500 GCA_002895965.2 Coryphaenoides rupestris | reverse complement strand
AAGATTGAAAGAAACCCTTGACAATACCACACACACACACACACACACAATGAGAACCAGACAGAGTCAACTCATCATCGCTCACACGATGCCTGATCCCGGCACTTAAAAGGAGGGAGGCGTCCACGTCCTCCCTCCATCTCATCAGCGGTGTTTACGCCTCTAATGAATCTATCGGTAGCAAGCGATATCAAAGTAACACTTTTTGTCATGTTGCATTACACTCCCCTCCGCTCCCCTTACCCTCCCTGCCCCCCCCCAACACACACACACACCACCACCACACCACTACCAAACACTACACACACCTCTCTCTCTCTCTGATCAGCAACTGTTGGCCAGAGGTGCCGGTGCGAGGAGGCAAACTATTTATGAATAAAAGACAATGCTGCCTTCAAAACCTGGGAGGTTGATGCGTGTTCTCCGCGCCTCACTACAACCTGCCCGCCTTGTGGAACTCTTCACTTATTTAGCTGTTTTCTGTGTGTGCGTGTGGGTGTGTGTGTGTGTGTGTTCATACTGGTCTTCTTGTTTAAACTTTGCTCAGTTTTGGGAGTAGAGGTTTGACACCCCCCCTCTCTCTCTTTCTCCCTCTCTATCTGTGTGTGTCTGTGTGTGTGTGTGTGTGTGTGTGTGTGTGTGTGTGTGTGTGTGTGTGTGTGTGTGTGTGTGTCATGTGGTGTGTGTGTGGACAGGTTCTCAAACAACCACACCATGGCTGACAGCTTTGATTTTTACTTAACCTTCATTTAACCAGAGATGGACAGAAAAGTAATTGAGATGAAAACATGTATTTTGTCCTGAGTGCCCTGCTGGTCAAGACAGGGCAGGCATCACCAGCCATTAAAGTTTCAGACAGACAGGCAGTCAAGATTGCATGTTGTTGTACAAATATTAACACCGAGGTCAGAGAAATAAGTCAGAAAAATACCAACAAATAAAAACAAACCAGGCGTTCTCAAGATAGCAAAACATGGACAGAGGGTTGCCTCTCTGCTCTCTAAAATAGAAGTTAAGACATTAGACTTTAAAATAGATTCAAAGACATTCATATGACTACAGGGTCACGAATTCAAGCTCAGATTGCAAAGTTTCATTAGCGGATCATATCCCAAAAACTTGACATGCATTTGTGATACACAGTAGTATATTATCTTCTGTCCAAATCAAATCAAAATATGTAAAGGAAAATTGAAAGGACTCGTCTTTATATCCGCCCACTAGCACAAAGGCCCCAGCACCCCCCACCATAACCCCCCCTCACACCATTTCCACACTATATACACCTATTCACAATCCAACTTCACCCCGCCTCAATAGAGAAGCCGCGAGCTCCCAAAAAGGAATTCAGGAAAGGAAAAAGGAATTGTGTCAGTTTGTCCGCCGCGTTAGCTTAGAAGCCGGCCTCTGGCGGGACACAAGGTAAACACAGGGAACAGTTGTATCCAGAGTCCTCGCAAAAAAATTCCACACGTCCTGTTAGTTTATGGTGACACTCCAAGCTAATCTGTCTGTGTATATATAGACATGTAAATGAGTGTGCGCGCGTGTGTGACTGTGCACGTGTGTGCGCGTGTGCGTGTGTGTGTGAGACTGCGTGCACGTGCATTTGTGTAGATATTCTAAAATTAACTTTGCGTTCAGGCACATTATATATAATTAAAGGGGCTTAGCATCTAATTAACCTTCGTTTGTATTAAACCTATTTTGCGATGGTAAATGGGAAGTCAGTGATACTCAGCCGCCGTGCCGTGGGTGCGCTTGGTTATGTGTGGTGTTTAATGTTGCAGTGGGAGAGAGCAGGTAGAGAACAGTAAGCCTATAATATGAATTAGCCTAGCGTGGCATGTTTTCTTAATGGAAGAGCTTAGGCTGTTTTTAGAGGAAGTAATCTCATTGAAGAGATTCTGTCCCTCTGTATGTCTCTCTGTCTCTCTGTCTCTCTGTCTCTCTCTCTTTCTCTCTCTAGTTATATCTTCCTTTTCATATGTGTTTTCTCTCCCGGCAACTCCCGGTCTGCATTTCTTAACACCAGTACTTGCAATGAATGACTAGCATTACTACTTTTCTTATTTCTGATTCTATTAATGCGTGGTTTTATGTGTGTGTGTGTGTGTGTGTGTGTGTGTGTGTGTGTGTGTGTGTGTGTGTGTGTGTGTGTGTGTGTGTGTGTGCGTGCATGTGTGTATGTAGCAGTTGACATAAGGTGTGCCATCACATCATCAGAGCGTTATGCAACATTTTTCATTTGCGAAAAAGCATGTCTGCATATGCAGAGATGGGTAAGATAGAGATAAAGAAAGATAGAGAGAGAAAGATTGAGGGAAAATATAGAGACGGAGACGGAGAATGTTAGAGGAAATAGTGATAGAGACAGAAAGATGGAGAAGGATAGAGATAGCGAGATAGACAGTGAAAGATAAAGAAAGGACAGAGAGAGAGAGAGAGAGAGATATATAGAGAGACATGATAGAGAGAGAGATAGACAGGGTTTGCAGAG